>CM066591.1:7763091-7770591 GCA_033816785.1 Picus viridis | reverse complement strand
TCTCTCAAAAGCTTCCTACGTGGCAAAGACCTTGCTAAATTTGGAGCATCCAATCAGTAAAAAAGCTAGATCTGCAAAAATATAGAACACATTTGTTTTACAAAACCAAAGAGATATCAGTTAAAACACTTTTCTTCATTAGAGACAAAGAGCAGGAAGTTTGGACTCGTATTTTAGTTCAAGCCACTTCATAAGAGCTTGATCCAGAAGAAACTTCTGCACTGTCTGCAACGCTTACAAAACCTAACCCATGAAAATTAACCATGACTGGGGAATCCTTCATTCAAGTGTTAAAAAAAACCAAACAAACAACACCAAAAACCAAAAAGAATTTAAAGGATTTTGGTTTTTTGAAGCAACAAGGAAAAAAAAGAAGAAAAAAAAAACCTACCAACCTTCTATGTCATAAAATTCTGTTTCTCACCAAAACCTTCTACAGATAAGGCTGACTAGTGTCACTAAACAATATTTCTATATACTGTACTTCTACTTTTATAGCAACTTACTTTTTCATCAAGGGAAAAGGAAAAAAAGAAAAAAGAATAAAAGCCTTTCCCTCAATACTGCAAGATTATTACAAAAAATGGAATTACATTTCAAATCTGCAATCACACATGAGGTTGCAGATTTATTTTTTCCTACCCACTGATTCATTTGGCTGTATATTAAAAAAAAAAAAAAAAAAAAAGAAAGAAAGAAAAGAAAAGCAAATGCAATACCACAATACTTTTTAATATAGGTCAGCACTGACCCTAGTTTATGGGCCGTCTAAGGTTTCTCCTGTACTGCAGTTGCAACACCACTTGAATTGATTTTCTCTGCAATGACAGCTCCAGTCAGACTGGCACCATGGCAGTCTACCAACACATCTCATTACTATGCTAGGCAAATGACAGCAGCTGGTGTCATATTATAAAGGTGTTTTCAACAATGAAAATACAGCCCCTCAATCTTCAAGGCAACACTAAATCGTTTAGACGGTATCATTTTTTCTGTTCAGAGTATTATTTTGGGACAAAGACCACTTTAAAGTTTGAAATTGCCCTGCTTTTTAAAAATATCTAACAACCTCCTAACATTTTTCAATCACTTCATTATCCCACCTACATTGTTTGGAAGTACTTGTTGCCAGGTAACTGTTTAGCAGCCATTTTCAAGGGCTGGAAATTTATTTTGCATGTGTAATATATATATTTAAACACACACACGCACACATATGGAATGTGTGTATTTTGTGTGTGTGTGTGTGTGCATGTAGATATATAAGCAGTGTGTGTATGACTGAACCTCTGTGTGTGTGTAAATATTTATAGATGTGTGTGTGTGTTTGTATGTGTACATATACATATAGCTGAATGTTTTCAGCATCCTGTACCCTTCTGGGAATTTGCACACCATTCCTTCATTTGGAAGGCAGTTAGCTGATCCTCACCCAAACACATCTCAAAACCCAGTATAAAAGGCTACTGCAGTACGGAGACGGCTCCGCCGAGCTGAATCACTCCTGGGCCTTGCTGCCCTCCTCCGTTAGCTCTGCCGAGCTCCCCAGTTTGACAGCTGCAGGTTCCTCCAAATTCCCAGAAGCTTCGGAGTCAACTCTGGAGCGCTTGAACCTGCGGTCGGGATACTGGCTGTTGTCAAAAGGCATGCGATGGACACAGAGAACATGGGTCTTCAGATTTCCCTTCTGAGAGGCACTGTACGGGCAGTATCTGCACTGGAAAGGCCTGTGACCTGCGTGACAGACGAGAGGCTGGTTAGTTTTTTATTCCGCGTGCGTGGTGCCTGCAAACCTGCCTGTTGCACAGCCTGACAAAACTCAATGTGCCGGAGCCCCCAAGCAGAAATCCCTCCTGTTGGGTGGAGGATACCGCTGCGTGAGGATACCGCAGCAAGAGTAAGAGATCTGTGCTACTCACATGATGCCTCGTTAAAGAAACTGCCTCTTAAAATTCTCTGCTTCTGATTTTCCCCAGAAGTGAAGATATTGTGTCTCCCTCCTCAGACCCAGATGTAAATTCATCAGCCTGCAAGCCAAACTAAACTCTGGTAAATAAAGTGCAATTGTGTGCGAGACTCTCTTCTTCTACCCTGCTTAATTATCTTTTTTTTATTGAAGTGCAATTCGAGGATGACAATGTGCAGACCCTTAGTCTAATAAACGCACTTTGTCTTTGGGTGGATTTCTGAGTAAAGACTTGTATGTTTTATTTTATTCGCACAGATTACTTTTTAATGGAAAGAAATAATGGATTGAGATAACCAAGCACTCATAGCTGCAAACATTTACTCCAGTGAGATTACTCCTGTGTGTAAAGATACGCAAGCACGTAAGTGTTTGCTGGACCAGGGCCTGAGGTTATCACCAGCTTCAAAATAAAATGTTCAAGCCAGATTAGAAAAGGAATGTTAATGCACAAAATCTGATAGATTCAGTTCTAGTGGGAGAAACAGCAACCGACTGCAAAATGAAGGCATGAATGAAAGATATCACTTCCTAGTAAGGCTATCAATATATTTTTCCATATTTTTCAGATTATTGTGACTTTGAGTCTTCATGCTGTATCTGGTTTTGGAGCTTATGTTTCAGCAATCACATTTCAACCTATGCTGGGAAGTTGTTGATGTGTTTTACTGGAACTTTATGAGCTTTGTTTCTCAAATTAACTTAAACCAGGACCATCTGAGGTCAAATGTGCTTAGCTTGCTTTAATTTGCTCAAATAAATGAATAAATAAATGTGCCAGACCATCTACATAAAGCCAGGATAAGTGAAAAACAATACCCTATCTCCACATTTGAAGAGCACATTTTCCGTTGTTGTCGTGGTACTACCTAGCAGGCATAAACCAGACACCGGTGTAGCAGAGGAGGAGTACTACGCTTCCCACTGTGTGGGAAGGGGCTTGGACTTTAGGTGGGAATTCGGCAGATAAGCTAACAGATGCTTTTTGTGCACTGTTATATGCTACCCATATTGGAGTGGGAATGCCACCGTGTTCCTCCCAGCAGAGATGGGAGCCTGGACAATTGCTACTTTAAACTTCAAACTGCTGCTGACACACTGGCATGAGGATCTCTAGCAAAGTAAATTCATCTGAACCAGTATTACTGCTCTGGGTTGCTCAATTACTTCTCCTAAAACATACCGCTTGGTACCCAGAGGAAAAAAGTGCTAAGTCCACTCCAAAGTTGCTTAAGCCCCATACCCCAGTACTACAGGTATGTTTCCTTTCCCAAGGATGGAAAGCTCTCTTCTACCCTTTGTTTTTACAAGTTGAAGACTACACATACCCACACACAAGACCCCCAACATATATGTTCATGCATAAAACTTGGGTTGGAGTGTGGGTTAGTAAAAAAGACATTTTCTTCAACAGCTTCATAAGGGAAAAGACATTGAATCTGTAAGCTGCTAATCATTACAAAGTCAAATTTCAGTGGAAAATTTCATAGCAATAGCAATGGAACAAACCTGCATAGCTAATGTTACAGAAATAGCATTGAACTGTTATAGAAACATTTCAGCTGGAAGATATGAGGAATCAGTCAACAAAGAGATTGAAGGTGTCCCTAGTGCCTCTTAGAGTCAGGTCTAAAATCAATACAGAAGCACAAATATTCTAACAAAATTTTGAATGTAACGGTTTTGAAAACCGGAAGCACTTTTGGAACTGTTTGGGTATGAAGAAGATGCAGCAAAAGTCTGATTTTCACTCTTTCAGAAAATCTAGAATCATCTGGGAAAAAAATAAATCAAATCTAAGAAAACCATTATGTCTTCCTCATCGTTTGTCAGAGTCAGATAAAGTCATCAGAATCCACAGCTGCATTCTGGACTCTCCTTTCCATCTCCTGTTTCTCCCTCCAGGGTAATACCTCTGACCAGACAGAGTCAAGGGGCCTATTGTGTACTCTGCTTGGGGAAGTGCTTCAAGTATTTCCAGTATTTCATTTGACCATCTGACAACTGGTTCCCTTGCTAAGGACAGAAGGTACCCTGTTAAATTGTGACAAATAGAACAAATTGCTCTCTAACCTTACTTACTCTGGCTTTATTGGTACTCTGAAAAAAGCAAAAAGATATCCTGCTTATTTGGTCCTTCTTTTGTGCTGCAATGGCCAGTGACTGGATGTACCATAAATAATATGATGTCCCTGATACCTGCTCACACTGCGTCATGAAGGGACCACAGACAGAGCAACGGGACTCCAGGAGCAAACAGGCACAATGTGACCCTCAGCCACTCTGCATCTCTCTAGTATCATGTAGCATGCAAATACACTAGACAGTTTTTGCCAGAATTAGTACCACTAGCCAGTGGTGTGAGATCTCACCAAGCAGCACTTTGCCCAGAAGTAGCTATCAGTAACCGGTCATCCTAATTCCTTCCTACAAAGAACAAATCTAAACAAGGAATCCACAAAGCACAAGTGGGAGCTAATCACCTCATGTGCCAGGCTAAAAGCAAACTCATTCTGCCACCATCACACCAAGTTCAAACTCACACAATCCCATACAGAGAATGTAATGTATTAATTCAATGCACTTTAATAAATCAGACAATACCAAGCGTACCTACGAGGATTCAGTTCTGCATTGCCTCCCCCACAACTTACTTTTTCAGGCCATCAAAATTTCACATCACTGCCTTGTGAAAAGTAAGTACACAATAAGTTAATTTGTATTGTCACTATGCAGTACAACTGTGGTAAAGAGCACATTCATTTTTAATCCTGTATGAATAATATATAAATATGTATACAGAGTGAGGGTCATAGGAAAGCAAGCGGTACGTTGTTTACAGCAGAAGTAGTACAAAAACTAGAGATTATTCTCACTTGCAAAGATAACAATATCTGCAATTTGCTTGTAACTAAGGGGTGAAGGAAAATGCCCATTTCTCTTAGGCATCCTATCCATTAATTTTAGCTCAAAAACTAGTTGTGGGCAGCAGGCTCTTGAAATAACCCTTCCCAGATAACTCGGTAATAAATTTATAATGTTATATCTAGCCGTGGTTGGTAGGTTCTTTCTTAGCAAGCTATAGTTCATATATATTTCACTCCCTGTAAATCTTCCAATAAAATAATATGAAAGCCCTAAAAAAAATTTGAAAAAATTAAAAATCTGTCTGGTAGCACAGGAGATAATGTACAATGCTTTGCCTTTGGAGTAAGAAGAATTAGAGTAAAGGTGGGCTAACAAGGAAAGCAAACTATGGTGCATCATTCTCTGATTGAAAAGTGGAGAGAGAGTCCAAGAGAGGGCAAGTTTGCAGATGAAATAGTTCTGTTGTGGAGAAATGTTCTATGACATCAGTGAGTGAATGTGTGAAGAAACTTTGTAATCCTCTGGATGGAAGTTGTGGGACTATGAAATGGATCAGTAGAAAATAATAAGAAATAGCTAAAATGACAGCAATGGTAGTTAGACTCAATATTTTCAGAAGTCCCCAGGAAGGGTGAGTGCTGAAGTCAGCCCTCTGAAAGTGATTTAGACCTTCCAGGATCAGACCCAGTAACGGCTGCAATAACCTAGCTTCATCATCTTCTCTAGTTTTGACTGCACCCTGGACAAAAAAAGGAGTATGGACAGGAGGTACTCTCTGGTCAGAAGTGAGAACTTTTCTGTGGGACCAACATTTGGAAAAATCCCTCAGTGTTTGAAACTAGTCCACCTTTTTAAAAATATATGCTGCTTCATTAATTTAGGCTTTGAGGAAAAAAAACAAACAACACTCTGTTTTCTTTTCTTTCAAGTTTGTGATCTGATATGTGGCTTTGTGACACATCATGTCAGCCTGCATCAGTCACATCGCATTAGGTTTCATAACATGGCATAACTGATGCAGCCCAACATGGTGCATCAGCTGAAGCGAGTCAGAGAGCGCAGGGTTTGAGAAAGACACGGATCTCGAAGTCTGGGGTTTAGGACCATTTGAAGGAAAACATGCTTAAAGCAGGGCCCTTGGATTTGAACACAGCCATTGCCCGTGAGTTGTTAAGGATTCCAACACTTGAAAAGCACATTTCGCTTTCTCATGACTTTAAAACTCATAATGTATTATTGGAACTCTTTTAAAAGTCAATGTCAACGAAGTGTCATTGGGTAACTTCCTGTAATCCAAACACTGTTAATAGTTACTAATTTATTAACTTTGATATGGATCCATTATTTAAGATTAGCACAAAGGAATACACGAGCAAGCAAGACAGAGAGAGAGAGAGAGATGAATACTAAAGCCTTTTTCATTAAAAAAAAAAAAAAAAAAATTTACATGGTCAAGCTGCATTAATTCTCCACTTCTAAAAATATTTGATCTGCATCCAAATTCTATAAAAATTGCCACAAAGAAGCATCTTATTTTTGTGGTATTGCAGGCACATATGTAGGGGTTTGCACTAAAATGTAAAAATGGGCATTGGGCTAGTCACATGAATAAGATCGAGAATTTATTCCAGATTGTTAAAAGTGTACTAATCACAGCAAAATCATGGCTTGCTCCCAAAGCAGTAAGAAAATGGTAATTTGAAAGAAAAATGCCAATAATACATCACACGCAAGCCGTCTGTTGTCCCCACTACACCACTTCTTATTATATTGCATATGTGTGCATACATACACACAGATCCAGGCGTATGGACACACAGACACACCATTTTTAATGCACAAATTTAGGGGAAAGGCAGAAGTGCAGGACAATGATGAACAGAAAAGAAATGCTGTGCAATGTACTATAAATTATAATTAAGCCCCGAATAAAATGTGTTTCTTAGATGTGACATTTGTTCCCTTAAAATTCAAAAATGGCCATGATTATCTGACAGAATGTTTTTCCTTAGATAGCCAACAGCTACAGCACTTACTGCAATGTAATACAGCAAACTCAGTTCAGATTTTTTTTGCCTGGTTTAAGAATGTCCTCTCGGTGAACATCAGAAATAATAGCAATCACCTCTTTAAAACAAATAAATTATTCCCTCACTATGAAAGATTTGAAAAGCCTCAAAGTTTTTAATTTCTTGGAGGCAAATCTCTTCAGTTGAGATATTGGACACTGAAGACTTGGACTTCACCTCCTGGGCTGCCATGGCAATCCCAAATGGCCAGAATCACCTCTGGCCGCAACTCCTGCAGGACCAGCTGCAGTGGCTCAGGATGCATGGCCGCTGCCTCCTCCACTGAGATGCTCAGTCCCACAACGCGGCTGGTGGAACGATCCATGTAATCACACATCTGCTGGAGTGCAAAGTCAGCAAGCCACATTCAAACCTTCAGCAAGCCTCAACCTCCGCAGGAAGAGCTGCTCTAAATCTTTTTTCCTACACAAGCTTGTATTTGAGTTGCAATCATCTTTATCCACATGAAGGATGTGTTGCCTCGCAGTAACAATGGCCATGCACCTTCCATGTAGGAAGAAAGACTTTTTGAGCATCTCCAGGTCTCTGGCAGCGGGCTGAACACACGGCTTTCTCAGACCAGAGTCTCCAGCTCCC
>CM066591.1:7613091-7758091 GCA_033816785.1 Picus viridis | reverse complement strand
AATTCTTGCTCTCCCAAAGCCCGCAGGCAAAGCCAGTGCATCCCTTCATCTCTGTAGCCTGGGCCCCTCTGCATGAGAAGCAAGAGGTGCCCAAGACAGGGAGAAAGTGAGTTATAGCCCTTTGACAGCCCTTCTCTT
Source organism: Picus viridis (assembly GCA_033816785.1). Lineage (NCBI taxonomy): Eukaryota > Metazoa > Chordata > Aves > Piciformes > Picidae > Picus > Picus viridis. Next base: position 7,757,953 of record CM066591.1, on the reverse strand, counting down.
TCTCTTATGCTTTGGGTATCCAAGTAGACTGCAGCTAAAGGAATCTATTTTCAAGGTAAATAGCAGGCTTTTCTTTAATAGTAACTAACCCCAAGCTTTTCTGATTATCAAAACTACATATACAGAGTCCCACCTTTGTCTTTACTTACATATTTCAATTAATTGTTATGTCTATTCACTCCTTTACTTGCTTTAATCACATCAATAATATTATATTCCCATTCTAACCCCCTGAGCAAAATATCTCCGTTTTCCTTCTAGGTCATTCACAAGTTTTCTGTCTAATGTTCTGTCATATTTTTTAATTGTCTTAGTAAACACTTATTATTTCAGGGAGCATTTAGCACTTCTGGAATGAAGCTCTATTTGAATTTAATGTACCTACAATTTCCCAGAATAAATGCTGTACTGGTGGCACTGGGATTTTAGTAGAGAGATTGCATAATTCAGAGGTGCTAATAGGAAAGGCCTTGCCAGGGATGATATTTTGCTACCAAGTATCTTTTATTCTGCTTAGCAATTCAGAAATACAGCAGCATTTTCTCTTTCACTCTAGGCAACTATCTTGAGCTTATTTATTTTATTGGGTGGAATGAAATTTTTAAAATCCCATACTCAGCTTTCTAAACTTTTCCTGCCCACTTTTCAAGGTGTCATATCTTCCACTGGTGTTGAACACGACAGCCATGCTGGCTGCACCACATGACAACCTATCCCTCTACATACAGCCACGTAAGGATCAGGACACTTCCCTTCACTCCCTTGGTCCACAAATCATGTAAGTGGGAAGGGATGGAATTATCCACATCCTATAACATTTGCTGAAGTGGGACTGTAAGCTAGACTTGTTTTCTCTATGTATGATGTCACTTAGGCTAAGCATGCTCTTCTTTACTTTTAGTTGTTGCTTTGTTACATAATTGGAGTAATTTAGATGGCATTTTGTCACAGTATAACTCATCACGTACCTCGTGATTCTCTGTCTAGGGCAGCATGTTAGTAAAGAGACTGAGGAAAAAGAAAACACTGTAAGTAAATAAATCACAGAATCACCAAGGTTGGAAGAGACCTCAAAGATCATCAAGTCCAACCTGTCGCCACAGACCTCATGACTAAACCATGGCACCAAGTGCCACGTCCAATCCCTTCTCGAACACCTCCAGGGATGGTGACTCCACCACCTCCCTGGGCAGCCTATTCCAATGGTAAACGACTCTCTCAGTGAAGAACTTCCTCCTCACCTTGAGCCTAAATGTCCCCTGGTGCAGCTTGAGACTGTGTCCTCTTGTTCTGGTGCTGGTTGCCTGGGAGAAGAGACCAACCCCCTCCTGGCTACAACCACCCTTCAGGTTCTCACCTGTAGGTAATATTTCAAATTGTCCATGAGTAGCTCACAACCCCACTAATAATTCTGCTATAACATTACTCTTAGCTCTCTCTGGGATTTTGTGAGTGTAGGTCACAGAACAACCCATTATCAGCAACGCTGCAGCATTACATGCCATCACTGCACTGAATCACCACCAGTACATCCTGGGATGGGCTCACACAACAACCCAGCTCTTGCCAAACACATTTCCTACACAGACATGCATATAGCTAATGTTGCTGTAAAAAAATAAATTAAATCAAGAGACACATTTTTATCACATCCCATTCAACAAACCAGGAGGTTAAACAGTAAAAATTAGAAGTCTGCAAAGATCAAATTGAGCATTAACTTCGCAGGACCTCTCCCCTGGAAAGTACTGCTGGTGCTGTTGCAGAAAAAGTGTCTTTTTTTATTAAGTCACAAAGGAAATGCTTTCTCCCTTTCTCCTTTCCTTTTCTATAAAAGGCTCTCTAAAATGAAAGGTGTCAGACTTTGCTTTTTCTTCTTGGCATGATCCAGAATGTATGGCTGAGGAATGACAGATGTCTGCAACCAGCTGCAATGAAGCATGCTAAAGTTTCAGTCTAATCCACTTATTTCACTGCAGTCACGTAAACCAAAACAAATGGGCAGTGCCTTACATTATAAAAACACAGCAGCATTACTTTGTTGCATAATGTAGCTGATACGCCATCTTTTTATCATTTTTCCTACTGCAGAAAGAATTCACCTCTTTATTAAAAACAGCCCCTGAAAGTTCTCTCGTTCTGCTCGCCTCTATTTTTTTCTTTTAGTGTCACGGCAGTCTTGCCATGCCCCATGCATTACTCAATACACTGCTATTATAAAAACACCGTAATATTTTCCTGGGGAAGACTGCTTTTGTTTCTAAAAGCACCATCTGAAAAGCCAGAGGGCTAGATGCTGTTCTCACATCTTTGCTACAAGCCCACGGTTAGAACAGGTCTGTGCCGCTCTGAAAGAGGTCAGGATTGGACCTGCCATCAAACTGGTACAGGTTTCAGCCGCATAACGAGTGCACCGAGCACTTACCTTTAATGGGTAAACCCCCACACACGCACACATTTCTGCTTTTTACTGATCAAACTGGAAATGTCAGCAGAGATGCAACTAATAACCTTAATCTACTCTAGTAACCTCATTCAAAAAAATCCCCATTTTAATGAGGAGGAAGAGCCTTTGCTGATGTGTTTAGTAAAGCTCCTGAAAGGCTGATGTGTTTACCGAAGCTCCCTCTCCCCCCACCCCCCATTTTGTTATGCCAGAGAGAGTATAACCTAAGTGAACATGGCATCGCTTCCTGGGAAGGGAGACCCTGCCTCACTCCGACATGTAGTGCAGCAACCTTTTGAACCCTCCCTCCTTTAATCCTTGTACGGAAAGGGAAAGGATGAGGAGTCATGTGGCTCCCTCCCCGCCAGCAGTTTCAACAGCTGGGAAGCACTCTTTCAGCACAATTCATAAAAAAAGATGTGCTGGATTTCGCCTATGGCAGAATGGTGTACAATTTCTGGCCCTTCAGGCTAAAACAATAAATGCAAAGAGGAAAATTTGAGATTTCCCCCTTTAAACTTCCCACAACAACCTCAGCAAAACCACATGACTTGTCTTGTACAATCTCCCTGGTGTTTTCAGTGCTACTTTGGCAGGAAATCAGAATTACTGTTATATAAATTCCATCTGATGCCAGAGCTACCATCTGTGAGTAAAACTGCTTCACCTACGTCTGCCGGCAGAGCCACTCTCCCAGAGACAAGGGAGAAGGGGAAAAAAATTTGATTAATTTGCAGAATGCTTGTGATTTGCTCATATATTATTATAACTGCTCATCAGCACATGACAAATTCCCAGCACTCCGCACAGGAACCCGTTCAGTTTCAGCAGTTTTTTGCGTCGGCACCTGACAGACTGCAGAGCCACTAATGACTTTCAGATGCTTACAAACAGTAATTCTATCTTCAGAATAAAAAGAAAAATCCGTAGGAAGAAAAGAGTAGAGTTAGTCTATTCCATTTCCTTCCTGTATATCAACATGATTTAACTCTTCGGGGCAGCAGCGGTTCCAGGATCACAACACGGCTGCTCCTTGCCTGTAAAAGACAAAGACTGCCAATCTCAGGGGGAAAGGTGGAAGCAAAAGCCAGTCTCCAAAGGCTTTCACTACACCAGCTCCACAGAGAGCCAGATACATAGCAGGTAGCCTAAGAAAAGGCACACCTACCCTGCAGTATGGAAATAAAATACATGCTCTCCCCAGCACTCCCAAATTCCATATCTATTTTCCTATTTTAATACTTCTGATAACCTTTTGCATTTTCAGGGAACACATCTGCTTCCTAACTGCAGCCGAAATGTAGGGGTTTTTTTTCCCTTTAAAACTATGATTATGCTTTCTGAAGCACTGTCTGTGTGCTTGATTGCCTGTTTTAGATTAGAGATTTTAGCAAGGAAACAAAGACTTCAGAGTGCACATCAGTCCTGCATATGAGAAACCACAGAAGGAATAAGCAATAAAATGTGATGCACCATCTGTCCACAAACAATAACCTGGATGTTCTGAAGGCTTACAAATTATTTAGCACACAACCTCACCGAATTATAGGACCCTTAAATAGAGCAATAGACTGAGAATGAGAACCTCTTTGATGTCCTTTTGTATTTCCACCCCCACCCCTCCCCCCGCCCCCGACTCAGCACTCGATTGATTGCTAACAGTTGAGGTATTTCTCAATGACTATTGGAGCAAGTTGATTTTTATTAAGTAGCTCTCCATAGAATATTTTGCCACAGATTTGAACAGTGGGGTATATGCTGCCTCCCTGGCCCTAGCCTGCTGCAAACAGATTGTTAATCAAAAGACAGTCTAAAAGAATAGTCAGTTGGGAAATTCAGTCCTAAGGGCAAAATGCTGCCCTCGGAACTCATGCACAACTCCCACTGGCTTCCATGGTTGCTCATGGGAACACTCAGTGAGGAATTTGACTTTATTAAGTACTAGAGGGTTTCTGACTGGACTCTTGTGGATCAAGTCTCTAACAAAGAATCAGATATTGTTTGGGGTTTTTTTCCTTGTCCAGATCATATCCTGCTCTAATTAAAAATAAAATGACATTTTTCTTAGCTGTCATGCTGAAGCACAGTGATTTTGCATGCAAAACACATTAGCAACTGAGCACACTCCAGGTATTGTAAACTGGAGTATGTCAAAGCCACTGGATCCCTAGACAAACTTGGCATCTCTCGGCAACATGCACATATACCAAACCCAAGACATTCAAAGACCTGCTTTTAGGATACAGGATTTTGATTAATCACATTTAACTATGAGATCATGTTAAAACAACCAGCCAGACAAACATAAGGATTACTTTGTTTGTTGTTGTTTTAAATGCACAGTGAATGCATATCTACTGTTTTCTTCAATCTCATCTCTACATCATAACTTACAGATTTTATGAACACTAGCATTTCTTTCTTCCAATTGATGCTTCTAAACACATATTCCAAAACAAACCTGCATCCTTAAAGGCCACCCATTTCATTTTAAGAAGGAAGAGCTTTGCTACCATTTATTAACAACCTGCCCTAAATATTTCTTTTGCTCTGTTTCCCAAAGATTTTTCTATTCTGTGGGTTTTCTAAATACAACATTTCTCACACTGGCTCTCAGCTAGCAAATATCCAGACTCACCTACCTATGGTCTCCTTTGTGTGCCCTTTCCTCTCTTGTCTAGATGGCAGATCAAAATTCAAATAAAAATAAATGTTAGAAGACAGAGGATTTTTTTTTATCATATTCTCTTTGACAAACAGGGGCCAAGAGGGAGGTAACTGTATAATTAACTTTAGATGTGCCTAATGTAACTCCATTATCATCGATGAGTCTTATGGAGAGACACTGAGAGGTAAATGTGCCTTCTAGAGTTTCATTGTGGAGCCAGCACTATTAAAGAATATTTCAGTATTTAGGCCCTGATTCAGCAAGCTGCTGAAGGTTATGTATGCTATAAAGCCTGTAAGTCATCCCACAGACTTGTGTGGGAATGCCCACATGCTTACACAATGCATGAGCGTAAGTTGTCTCCAAGCAGGGGCCTTGTAGTCTAACTCTTACTTACAAAGATTCATAAAAGAGACATGAAAATTTGCCTGAGGCTAAAAGCTGGCACATTACATTGTTTCACTTTGAATCCATGCTCCTTTTGTATTTGTTTTTGTGTTTATTTTTATGTGCTATTCACTCTTGGTGAGAGACGGACAGAGGGACCCAATGATGCTGGGTGTGCAAGGGGCCACCAGGCCATCACCTGCAGAGATGCAGGCACAGCTCTGCCCTGGCCAAATGCCACGCAAATGGCAGCTGGAATGCCCTTGGCTGGTGAGAGGTGACTGGCCACTAACTGGTAGGGGGCAATTTTAGCATCCCAGCAGGTCACCTAGACCTGGCTAGTTGCTGTACATTGCACACAGACCAATCACCAATGCTCAAGAGTTGCGGGGTGCTTTTAGCTCTTACCCATGTCCCTAAACACAAAGGTTTTCAGCCAGCAAAGGGCACAAGAGGAATATGCAGCAAATCTGTCAGATGTTGAAAGAAACCAAACCAAAATCCACTTCCAGTAACTTCTGTGGCAGTCAGTAGACAGTGGATCAGGCACTACTGAGGATTCTGAATAAACTGTAGAGGTCCAAGATGTTGACGCTTCCATGAGCAGTGGCCATTTAGGGTGTCAGGGTATTTTTTGATGATTTAGAGTACAAGTGGTCCCATACCTCTCTGCAGAACTTAAGCCAAAGACAGCATGTAAGGTAACAAAGAGGGAAATGCTCATGCCATCAGTAGCACATTGAAGCCTGACTCCAAGCCCTGCTGCCTATGGAAAAGCCACTCAATCTCATGTAAGCTTCATTGACTTCCATCGTCTTCCAGAGAGAAGGTTTACTTATATGAAATCGATGGCAGGCTCTCAGCTTTCAAGCAAACAGATACCCACTTGGGTGCCTCTGTGTATAAACCAAAATCATTTTGCAACAAAACTAATGTATACAGTGGTTAGAGGGGGCCAAAATATTTGCCTTCCAGAGAAGCCATGAAATCCCTCTGATTTCAACAAATAATCTGACCCAGGTAATTCTCCTTTATCTACCGTTACACTAATCAGAACAGAAAGGTCTATAAAGGTACTTAAAGAGACAACTAAAAAAAATTAATCTGTGGTTTAACTTAAAGGTCAACTCAATACATATTGAGAAGTCAACTGAAATTCTGCCATTAAATATAATCACTCCTTCTAGGGTGGTAAATACAGTGTGGAAATACTCACCAGGAGCCAAATTCTGATCTCAGAAAAACACAGGACTGAAGCCGCAGGTAGATGGAGGAAGGCAGGGCTGACCTTGCATACAGAGCCCTCCCAGTCTGAGTCTCAAGACCCAGGCTACATCCATTCTATGTGATATGACTAATACCTCAAGATATACACACACACACACATATTCTGGGTTTATTTTTGGTCTTTTTCCAGCTTTCTGGATTCCTGCTTTCAAGCCTCTGCCATAACATTAAAGGCTGGGGAGATACTTATACAAAGAAAGGTGAGAATTTTTTCTGTTATCACATGGCTACCACAGGGAGAGCCTCTCAGAAATAGGAAACTTCCCCAGCCATCACAGTAAGATCAGGAAAAGTGAGGACAGGCATAGGGCCCTGAGTCCAGACTTCTTGGCTCTGTGGCAGGTGTCATTCTTCTAGAATATTCTGTCCTTTCTAGATAGCCTAGAATTGTAAAATAAAATAATCAGCTGTTATTCTCCATGCAATCATTCACAAGCCCAAAGCAGACTTCCTATACCTCACAAGAAAGAAATAAATCAGATAAGGCTTAACTAGCACTTTATACATTTGCAAATCTATTTTTTGGAAGGTATATTATAGGCAGGATCTGCTGAAATAATGTCAAAGATTTGAGTATTGGGGCGGGGGGGGGGAGGAGGGTGGCAGAAAGGTCAGATTTAAATCCTGAAGGTAGCATACAATATTTAGATAAAACTGTTTGCATATATTTTTCTATAGCATGTGTCCTGACAGTGTCACCATCAGCACGGGCTCCAGAATTCATAATCCACTGTGCTATTTTTTAAAATACTTTGATTTGTTTATTAACTGTGCTTTCCTATTTCCATGAGATATAGACATCGACAGTGAATAGACCTTTTCTAATTGAACTGATAGCTTGAAAGTGAACATGTCCTTGAATTTACACTGAAAGATAGACAGTGATTATTTATAATAAGGGATTTAGTCAACTGCCTTTCCATTTGTACAGCAAGGACTTTATCAACAGACCATGTTTAGGTAAATAGTGACAAATAAGATAAATTCTGTATTAAAGGACGAATGTCTCACAGTGTCAGATGTACAAGGAAGAGACATTTGGCTGATGATATGTCCTGTAAGTATAAAAGAGAGTATTAAGATAACACTTCATGCTAGCATTAATACATCAAAGTTCTGGACTGACCTGTTTCATCCAAAGTGAAAGCGAGGATGCTCTTAATTCCTAAGATTAATTTAATTCAGAAGGCATTCAGCCTTATGTCTGTTTTGTAGCTTCATAAGAATTGCTGGATTTGCAAAATAGCACGGCTGTACGTACGTTAATAAATGGTCTGTATTTGTCTGGCCAGATTTGAAGCCTTCCTTTGAAAAAACCCACACACACACACACACACACACAACTCCGGCTCTGTGAGCTTGCTTTGCCCACAATATTAGAGCTTAGCTATCTCCTTGCTGAAGGGCCTATTTGTCTGCTTTAAGTGAAATCACTCAATTCTCAAAAGTCAGTGGAGGACTTTGGAAGGGGGAGGGCTGGGAGAGGCCACTCCAAATAAGTTCCATTAATCAAAAGACACAGTCTAATGTAACTAATATTTTACAATTAGAGAAGACAAGATGGAACTAAAAGCCATCTATCTCTCTTACACCACATGATCATCGATTCATAATCAGAAGACTGAGAGTAGCACAAAGATGCATTTACAAGGGCTGGGGGAGGGGGCTTGGTCGGAGCCGGAGATAATGAACACGATGAGAAGGAGCGGCGCTGAAGGCTGGGGAAAGATGACAGAGTGGTTCAATGGTGACGGATGACATGAAGATGAGTACTGATACCTGACAGGCAGCGAATGATGACTGCAGTCCTTTCCCACCATTATGATCCTCAATTATCTTGGTAAGGACTAAGGAAAAAAAAAAAACCGAAGTGGCTCAGCCCATTCGTTTATTTATAAGCTGGGTAATGCTAGAGTGTGCCAGGCTGCTGGGAAAGGCCACCTTTTCACAATTTGATCAGCACTTTATAGGAGCTGTAGTTTTCATTGTCAGCGCTCATGGGCACAAGGGGAAATGGGTAAAATACAGTACTTGTCCATCTGTTTTGTAATAAAATTCCTAAATCTTCAAAGGGAGTTATTTTTTTCTTTCACTGCCACCTTCAGGAAAAAAAATCAAAACCCTGGGCTAACCAAAAAGGAGAAAGCTCGCTTTGTATTTGAATCAGTGGCTGCAGCCTATGCTCCTGAAATTACACGCACAGATTTATCCAAATGCATAATACGCGGCGGGGAACGAGCCAGCGTGAGCAGGAGCCAGAGCTGTGAGGAGTTCAGGAGCAAAGTGAAAGGGAACTTTTAAAAATTCTTCATTGATTTAGGGAATTATTAATAAAAAGGAAAGAAAGTTCACTCGAGACTGCTTTGTAGTTGCAGAAGATGCCACAGGCTAGTATTTCTATACCAAAGAATATGCCGTTCTGCTACATTATTTATTTTTAAAGACACAGATCTCCTAGCTATGTTGGAATCATTGCTTTTGAGAAAAAGAAAAACAAATTAAGATTAATGTTCTACACAGCTCCCAACAGCAGTAAATATTTGATCAGAACAATTCACATTTAAATGTTGACATACAAAAAAAAATATAATATATATTTTTTGGGAAGAACTATTTCTTCTCCACACTTTAACCATAACTTCGCTTTCCTGTCCCCTTCCCTACCTTGTTGTCTTAGAGAAACAAAGTCCTACAATACAGCATCGTATTTCCCACCCATGTGAAGGGGGGGGACCAGATACAGGTTACACGCGTTCTGCCTTTTTCTTCTTGCAGCTTTACCCAAAGGAGCAGGCTCCTTGGCTTAGCAACCTGAAAGGCAGCCCTTAAGCTATCTGCTTGGCAGAGCTGCACAGCAAAGTGGACTGCACAGGCAGAGGTGGGCATGGTGGGTTGCTCGCAAAGCCCTGCTCCCCACTGAGCCAGGGCACAGACACACAGCAAAGGTGCCATGCTGCATGTTTTGGGGTGGCAGCAGTCCAGCCCATCATAGTAGTGGTTTTACAGGCCTGTCTGCCACACAACCTGCTTACCAGGGACAGGAATCAACCAGCAAACAGCAGTCTATAGCATCAACTTCTGCATGCACAAGTGAGCATGAGGAACCAGGTAGGCAAACTGAGTGCTGCTAATATTTGAGGCAGCTGAAATCCCAATACACCAGGCTTCATCTGACTCCATGTAAAGCCTTCCCATATATGCTTCCTAGCTCCAGGACTGTCAGTATAGCAAGTATATCAGCAAAAAAGCCACACAAAAGGAGTCATGTGGTCTGTGGTGAAGCAAAATGTTCCCCAGTGACACCAGATCCTGTTTGCCAAGTGGTCTGTAGTTATAAGAGCATTAAAGTTCAGCAGAGAGTGGAGGAGTTCTAGATTTTTATTACATACATTAAATAAAACAATAGATGGGGGAGAAGGAAGGGAAGATAGTGACAAAAAGCTTAAATACACTTGCAAATACTTGCATCAGGAATGGCTATCTTAAAGCCCTTTGTGTACATTGCACTGCTTGACCATAATGGGTACGGCAAAGTGAGAGTGGTTCCAGTAGTCAAACTCGATGCCAAGGAAAGGTGAGGTTATATAAGGACACATGGGGATGTATCAGGGCTACAAGGGGCACTGTTTGGTTCACAAACAGCATGTCCACAAAGAAATGAAAGTATACTATGTGAAGCACAGTACCTTTTATGGAGCTGCTTTTTAATTTTGATGGCTTTCATCCTTACTTTTGCAGAGAAAATACACATACTAATACAGATTTGAAAGGAAGACTTGGAACAAACCATACTTTCATGAGAAAGGCAAGACTTATCTCAAGGGCAGCGTGTGCACAAGAAGTCTTGCTGGTGCAAGACTATAAATATTCCAAGAAGCATTTCCCAGATTTCCATTTAGGAATTCTAATTATGAACAAATGTCCTTAATCTGCCCACTTCAAGACAGGTTGAATCCATGATCATCTCTCTAATTAGCCCAAACAAAAGCTCCAGATGTGAGAAGCATGGCTCTAATGAAGGGATCTTAATAGCAATTGATCAGATATCGTGTAGTTACAACTGGTTTCCATAAACACCATATCCTCAGAAGTGATGATAACGGACACATAGAATGCATTTTGTCCATGATTTTTTGCAAGAGCTTCATTTGTGCACAAGTTGGACCCATCTCCATGTTCCAGCATTTGTGGCAAAACAACTCTACTGCCATCAGTGGATTCAGAATTGTGTAAAATTGGACTATCATAGTGATTAATTGGGCTAACTTAATCTGTACATTCAAATTAAGTAGTTGCACTCAGAAAGACCTAATTTAGCATGTGCATGCAATAGTTTAATTTGCACATACAATCATAGTCTTTGGGTAAATGAAGTACACAATTATGAACATTGTTTTTTCTGCCTTTGCCTTCATGTGTGAATTATTAAAAAAAAAAAAAACTTCCCATTATTTATATTGAATCCAAATAAATATATGATTCTTGTATCCACCATCACTTCTGTTTTCCTTACAACTTGCAGCATAAACTATGTATATTTATGAATTAGAAAGGAAACTAATTAAAAAGACAAAAAAGGAAAAGAAAAAAAGAAAAGGTCTTCAAATAAAAAATTCTTCTTGCTTGAATACAGTTCTAGCAAGCAGGACTGTTAGAATTTTGCTTGATTAAGCACTGCAAGACTGGAGCTTTAAACTTTGAAAACTCTTCAGAAAATAGTTTGATTAGTTTTACAGCAAAAGAAATACTTATTAACATCACATTAAGGTTCTGTTATCAACAAATAATTAAGATGCTAAGGGCTATTCTGCTAGCAGTTTGGACCACGAGGGCAACGGAACAGCTACCATTTCACACGCGGCAGCAAAACAAACTGAAGTTTACCTTTTTGGCATCCCTATAGCTTTTAACCACTGGGAAACTGCAATAATAATTTTGTACAAAATTAACCAGGAATTATCTTCAAAGTGAGAAGAAAAAGAAGCAGAAGGGGGTGGGAGGGAAGGTGTGATTACGGTTACTGGGGGTGCAAAAGCACAGCCGAGCTATCAGGAGAACTACACAGCAAGCGACGAACTCAGAAATAATTAGGCACCCGGGCACTCCACTCGGGGTCTATCCAACGCTTCATTACGATGCAGATGCCGGGCGGTTTATGGCGTGCCCGCCCGCCTTTTCGGCCAAGACAAAAAACACCGTCATCTACCTCTCCGCTGCTTAGCTGTTGCGGGGATGCCCGCCAGGAGACCCTGCAGCGGCGGCCGAGGGGCGGCGCGAGGCACGAAGGGCGCTGGGCCGAGGGCGGTCTGCAGCGACACCACGAGGCCGAGCCGCCGCACGGCGCAGGGCGGCGCAGAGCGGCGCCGAGCGGCGCATCAGGGCTGCGGGAGCGCGACCCCGCGACGGGAAGAGATGAAGTCCCGGTCACCCACCGGGGCTGCGGCTCCAGGTGCCACTCTGCCCGGGAAGAGGATGGGGCTTACCCTCATCCTTACACCCGGACCCTCTCGTAGCCATGGATACAAAAATAAAGACCCAAACCCACGAAGGTCACAACTGCAGCTGCTATCAAGCACGGTGTTGGCACCGAGAAGGCGGAGGCATGGGTAGTAGCGCAGGTTCAAGCTGAAAAACCTGCCGAAATGACAGAGATCTGTTGCAAGACATATTGCGCGGCTCTAAGGGGCTTAATTTTAGGTGGCGCCGCTGATAGCAAGGCTTTGCTCAACGCCAAAGAGCCACTGTACTGAATTTCTAACCCTTGTGCAGCAATCTAGCTATTTCCAGGGGAAAACTTGCCGAACTTCAGTCATTCTACATGATGATAAACAGGGGCAAAAGAATCACAGCCATATAGTTTTGACTTTGCAGCCTTCACAATCCCTGGAGCATGGCCTGAGCCCCAGGTTATCCTCAGAACTTTGGGTTCCAGGCACATTTTCGCTCCTCACTCCATCCCTCATGCTTCCAGCAGATGTAGTGCAAAGAAAGAGCTCAGGGCCTCTAACAACCTCTGCTTTGGGGTTGGCTCCACAGCAACTCCTGGCTATCACCTGACTTTAGAGGACAGTCAATTTAAAAATTGAGATATTTAACAATAAAAGTTATACAGCATGTCCCTTTTCTGCAAGCAAAAATAACACTCAAGTGTTGGCATGAGTCTCCTACACTTGATTTCCGAAGGAAAACCTCATCTGGACAGGCTTTCTATACACTGGGGATGGGCTGCAGCTCCAGCGAAGGGCACACGGGACAGCTCATGTGGACAGCAGGGCAGCTTCCCTGGCAGCCTGGCCTGCAGCACACAGAGGTGAAAATGAGATCAGATTTTGCCTCAGATCTGTGGCATCAAAACTTTTTTGCATTCTTACAACTGATGTGAGAGCAAATCTCAGGCTCAGTAAGATCAGTCAAAAATTCCTCTTAAATTAAATATGGAGCTTTTCTTTCATCCTGCAAAGGAAGAACTTTGCTGTAAGACAAATAAGTGAACAGAAAAGAGACAAACTAGGGGAAAGGTAAGGCTGGAATTAAATAGGGGGGAAGGTAAATCACATCACTAATTGACTCAATTCCTGGATTATAAAGCCAGAAGGCACCACTGAGATCACTGCTGCTGACCTCCAAACTCATGTAGTCTAGTGGGCTTCCTGGAACAAATCCACGTGTTGCACCTAAGAGCTGTGGCGAAACTAGGCAATAACTTTCAGATAAATATCCTGTCTTCATGAACTGTAACCTAAGAAGAATCTGCTGAAATCCTCACTACTGTGTGCAAGTGGCTGATTATGTAGCAGGCAGAACTCCTTCTGTCAAACAGCTCTTCAGTATAAAGTTTGTGCTCTAACTGCTTACTAAACAGAATGCCTTGGTCAAACTAACAATGAACCCTGAGACCTTTTCCCTCAGATCATGCTTTCTATCCCTTCAGTATTTTGTGAACCTTTTCAAACTTAACATATTTCTGTAAGGCCAATACTAGACCTGGAAAGGGTGATTGCATCAGCATTAGCAGCACAGACAGTAACACCATCAGCAGCCTCTGGCCGGACCTCCACTGTTTGTGTTAATCCCATAGCGAACACATTGCAAGTTCTTCAAGTATATTCTCCAGTAGAAAGTCTCTCTCAGAGGTTCTTAGCACTGAAGTGCCCATTACACATGAGTTTTGTTAAGTCATTTATGTGCAACTGTGCCCACTTTAAAGAGTAGCAAGTTTACACAGAGTGATGTGAATCACTGTCTTCCTAGCTGTTCATCCACTTTCTAGCTACAGCCACTGGGCTAGCTGCAAACTTTCCAAGCAGCCAGATTTTACACTATGCAAGCACAAGCCTTATGAGGAGAAGCTGAGAGAGCTGGAATTGTTTAGCCTGGAGAAGAGGAGGCTCAGGGGAGACCTTATTGCTGTCTACAACTACCTGAAGGGAGGTTTTAGCCAGGTGGGGGTTGGTCTCTTCTTCCAGGCAACCAGCACCAGAACAAGAGGACACAGTCTCAAATTGTGCCAGGGGAAGTTTAGGATCAAGGTGAGGAGAATGTTCTTCACAGAGAGAGTTGTTAGCCATTGGAATGTGCTGCCCAGGGAGGTGGTGGAGTCACCTTCGCTGGAGGTGTTCAAAAAGGGATTGGTTGTGGCACTTGAAACCATGGTTTAGTAGTCATGAGCTCTTGGGTGACAGGTTGGACTTTATGATCATTGAGGTCTTCTCCAACCTTATTCTATGGTTAAACTCCTTCCTATCCAAAACAATATTAAATGCCACTGATTATAAGGAATAGTGGTTTTCATCAGTAAACTGAAGTGTCTGCATAAAGGGGCTGGGTTCAGTATTATATAAACTGGGAATATAAAGCACCGAAGCTGACTGTCATCCCTGGGGTTACACCAAAGGGTGGTGGCAGAGTCAGGAATAAGACCTGAGGTTCTGGAGTTTAATGGAACACCAAATCCACCAGCCAGTCTTCCAATTTAATAGCTCCCTACTAGATGGGTAACTTTTAATCCATTCCATATGCACCATATATTAATTTCCCAATATTAATTTGAAAGCATTAATTTGATTATTTGCAGTAATCAAAATATCACACCGCAGAAGGACAAAAACTTTACAGAAGTCTACCACCCCAACCTCCCTGCTTTTACCAAACCAAATAGCAATCCCATCAAAAAAACACATTAAATTTGACAAGATTTGTTTTCATAAACATATATTGATTTGCATTAATTGTATTTTCCACCATTAATTCTTTATGAAATGAGTCTGAGCTAATCTATTTCATTATTTTCCCTAGACAGAAGGAAGTCTGGTAATTATTTAGGTCACAAGATTGCCTTACTTCCAGCTTTCTGAAAGTTCATCATCCAAAACTTAATAAGAGCCCCATTTAATTGAAGTCTGTACTTTTATCTATTTATTAAAATGCTATGACCATACACATATTTCTCCATTTCCTAAAGGGTGCAGGCCCAGCTACCATCTCATGCCTATGAGCTCTGCATGCCCAAACAGAGAAGGTGACTGCCTAATGTAGAACAGAGTTACAGCGACACACGTGTTGGTGCAAGGAAATGGGGCAGGTGAATAAAATACAATGAAATCACTTCTTTACCTCAGTCTTCACTGCAAGGGCCTCCAGCCACACTCCTGGTGTCATGGCAGACGATGCCAGGGATGGGGAGGAAGAACTGCCCACCATAAGTGAAGCACAGGTTCGTGATCACCTGAAGAACCTGAAAGTGTTCAAGTCCATGGGACCCGACGGGATACACCCACGGGTGCTGAGAGAACTGGCAGATGAGGTTGCCAAGCCCCTCTCTATTATATTCCAGAAGTCATGGCAGACTGGGGAAGTCCCCACAGACTGGAAAAGGGGAAACATTATTCCCATTTTCAAAAAGGGCAAGAAGGAGGAACCAGGGAACTACAGGCCAGTCAGTCTCACCTCTGTGCCCAGAAAGATCATGGAGCAGATCCTCCGGGAGGCACTAATGACTCAGAAGAACAGTGAAGAGGTGATTGGGAGTAGTCAGCATGGCTTTGCCAAGGGCAAATCCTGCCTGACAAACCTGGTGGCCTTCTATGATCAGGTGACAGCATTAATAGATGAGGGTGAGCAACTGATGTCGTTTACCTGGACTTGAGCAAAGCCTTCGACACTGTCCCACACCACCTCCTGGTCTCCAAGCTGGCGACACATGGGTTTGATGGATGGACCACTAGATGGATAAAGAATTGGCTTGATGGCCGCACCCAAAGAGTGGCTGTCAACGGGTCCATGTCCCAGTGGAGGCCAGTGACAAGCGGAATCCCTCAGGGATCAGTCCTGGGACCTGTCTTGTTCAACATCTTTGTGGGTGACATGGACAGTGGCATCGAGTGCACCCTCAGCAAGTTTGCTGATGACACCAAGCTGTGTGGTGCAGTGGACACGCTGGAGGGAAGGGATGCCATCCAGAGGGACCTGGACAGGCTGGAGAGGTGGGCACAAGCCAACCTCATGAGCTTCAACAAGACCAAGTGCAGGGTCCTGCATCTGGGTCGAGGCAATCCCAGGCACAAATACAGGCTGGGCAGTGACTGGCTGGAGAGCAGCCCTGAGGAGAGAGACTTGGGGGTGCTGGTGGACGAGAAGCTCGACATGAGCTCTCAATGTGCGCTTGCAGCCCGGAAAGCCAATCAGATCCTGGGCTGCATCAGGAGATGTGTGACCAGAAGGTCAAGGGAGGTGCTTCTCCCCCTCTACTCAGCTCTGGTGAGACCCCACCTGGAGTACTGCGTCCAGTTCTGGAGCCCCTATTACAGGAGGGATGTGGACGTGCTGGAGCGTGTCCAGAGAAGGGCCACGAGGATGATCAGAGGGCTGGAGCACCTCTCCTATGAGGACAGACTGAAGGAGTTGGGGCTGTTAGGTCTGGAGAAGAGAAGGCTCCCAGGTGACCTCATTGTGGCCTTCCAGTATCTGAAGGGGGCCTACAGGAAGGCTGGGGAGGGACTTCTCAGGATCTCAGGTAGTGATAGGACTAGGGGGAACGGATTGAAGCTGGAAATGGGGAGATTCAGGCTGGATGTGAGGAAGAAGTTCTTCACCATGAGAGTGGTGAAGCCCTGGAATGGGTTATCCAGGGAGGTGGTTGAGGCCCCGTCCCTGGAGGTGTTTAAGAGCAGGCTGGACGAGGCTCTGGCCAGCGTGATCTAGTGTAGGGTGTCCCTGCCCATGGCAGGGGTTGGAACTAGATGATCCTTGTGGTCCCTTCCAACCCTGACTGATTCTATGATTCTATGATTCTAAATGTATGACATTTCTAACTGTATTTTGCCATTTGAAAGTCCTGAATAGTTCACATCCACATCCATGCACATGTGTGATAGATGAGAATGCCTGCAGTAAAATGTACCTCCAGACTTTGAAGAGATGCATTGTCAGTCAGGACAGGAGTTGGACACATCATTAGAAAGGACCACACCAACAAAGGAGCACATGCCACCCACAGTCTAAGAGCAAATTCTTGTCTGGTCTTCAGACAGATTCAAGCTCACACCAAAAAAGATTGCCAAAGAAGTAATACAGGGACATTTCATTTGAGCTAGAATGAACCTACTAACTGAAAGGAAGATACAACTTCAAGCCAGACTATTCTGTTTGTCCATCAAATAGCTTATCGAAAGGCACAATGTTGCCACCAGAAATTATATGGTTTCCTTATGCTGTTCCCAAGACAAGAGCTGGATGCTGCAAGAGGTCTGGAGCATCCACCCACTGTGCAGGAGACTGCTGCAGGTGCTGAGAAACCCCAGAATCCCAGTGTCCCTGATCCCCCTGGACTGCATGCCTTCCCAAGGAGCTGGCATGCTAATAGCTCTTCCTCCACTCACATGTGTTTCCCTATTCCCAGGGAGCGTACAGAGGAAGACTTTCATTGCTCTACCTTTTCACCTTTTTTGGTTTTCTTGTTACCCTTCTTATCTACTTCTAGACAAGATCTCTGGTCCCTTTAGAATGATTTTAGATTGTGCCTTATACCAGGTAGATACAAGGATGCATTTGAAAAGTTAGTCAACAGTTCTTTGCTTATAATGTTAATTTCAGTTCTACAAACCTTCTCTCCTGATCCACTGAGGGACACAGGGGATATCTCTTAAGAGCTTCATGCCTCGTTTTACCTCTTAGAAAAGTTGGAAGCATATCTTTTAGAAGCATTATGAGAACTAATTAGTAAATGTTTCCAAAACTGTTAGGCAAGTGCATACATTATTATTCTCTTCATGCAATCTATTTCCTTGTGATGTGCTCTATAAAGCCAGAAGCCAGGATCCCTCTGTGGCATCCGAAGAGGATGTGTTGGAGGCAGTGGATCAATTACTTGCTACAATTCAAAAGCCATAAGGCTCCTTGGATGGCTCCCACAACACCAGCTCTCTCTGCAAGTGGGGACTCAGTGCCTGCATACGGCAGCTGACACACAGTGCTGATATCCTATTTAGTAAATCAAGCCTACACCAGAAGCACAGTGACAGACTGACAGCCCAGCATCAGGGTGATGTTGAGATGGCCCTGGCAGCTGACTGACCTGAAAGGAAGACAGATTTCTGTGTGTTCCTGCACACTTGCTGCTAATAGCCCAGGATCACTAGGATTCTACCCATCAGGTGACCATGAAATCAAAAGGGATTATTTTTACAGCAGCACGCTTCTTGTCTATCACCGAAGTTCCCTTCATCCTCCTGCGCCACTCAAACCATTTTCCCTTGAAATGCCTTAAACCCAGCTTTTGCTCCTTTAAAAAGCATTGTACAGATTTCTGAGCAGTTGACAATTATAATTCCAGTGATGCTTTATCTTCATTTTTTGGGCAAATGAACAAATTGCACTTTAGTTTTCGACATGACCACACTTGGTTTGCTCTTGTTTGAATGCAGGATGTGTAGCTACATTAAGAATTAAATGCTAATTTTAATATGTTTTCCAGGGTCCTCTACAAGACAACTTTTTCCTTTGGCAACCTCAACACCCGTAAAACCTAGATACACTCTTTTCACAGTAATAAACATTCCTTGAAAATATGAAATGCAATTTCTTCTGAAGCTGTATGTTAGCTAAAGGACATGTGCTATGCACTTGGGGATTGATTAACACAAAGTGTGAAAAAGAAAGGGGGAAAGGAGGTTGGGGGGAAGAGTTGGGGGTGTCTTTTCCTCAGGAATTTCTTTTACTTTCCAGTAGAAAAATCAGACTCCAAATGTCCAGCTGAAAACCTGACTGGAAACAGAAATTCCAGCTCAAAAGTATTCTGTGATGACTCACAAGAACAATAGTTTAGCACCCATTGCTTCCAGTTCCCTTCCAAAGGCCAGTTTTCATATGTGGGAGCACCAGGAGTAGGACCAGACCTTACTTTTTTGGGGGACTATTTTCATTATTGGCAGTACATTCGCTAGCACCAGATCTACAAGCTGAATCAAGAGGAGAAACAGTGAGGAAGAGAATAAATTGCTATATGGGAAAAAGCAGATTAAGAGGTCCTGGCATGCCAAAGGAATAAAAATCACCTCTCTTTACATGTTTAATGTATCTGTGAGAAGTCCCTGTCTTGGGATGCAATCTGTAGGAGCGGGAATCAAACATGATATCCAAAAAAAACCCCAAATGAAGCCCCCACTATAATGCATTTATTTCCTGAATCATATGTTCTGAGAGCTAGTTTCTTGATTTGTAGGGACCTGACTCATGACACTGTATTTCTTGAGACTGCCAATGACACATGCACCTAAATCTTTCCTCTTTACCTAACTTAGCTATCAAAAGGAGGCCCTGGAAAACCAGAAAGTCACAGCACCAGTGGCTCTTACAAGCATCATCAAGAGTGCTGTTGAATTGTGACTTCTCTGTTCTGCAGTTTGGGACAATCCAAAGTATTCTTTGCAAATAGATTTTTGGTTAAAAAGACATTGTTTGAAAAAATAAAACAAAATGAAACAAAAAGCAACCAACCAAACAAAACCCAACCAACAAAAAAACAAACCAAACCAAACCCATCAAAAGACCCAAACAAAATACAACTTCCATAGAACCAGTTACAGTAACATGTTTTTGATCAGTCACAGTTAGTAATGTTAATGTTTTGCTTCAACTTGAAGGACTTCATTACATCTGCAAGGTGCAGATGAGAGAGATGACCAACATCTCTATCTCCCTTGACAGTCACTAAGGTATCTGATGAACCATGCAAAGTCTCTCATGTTGTTACAACTGGGTTTGTAGGTCATATGACTCACGTGACTTTTTTTCCCTCCAAATCTATGACATTAATTCAAACCCAGTGTTCCCTTATATATTTAATAATCATGTACTGTAACATTCACCCACCTGCTCTGAGTTTAAGGAAGTTAGAATAGAATTAACCAGGTTGGAACAGACCTCTTCCAATCTGTTTTATTCTATTCTACTCTAATCAAGTCCAACCCATCAAGCTACTACCATCCACCTTTCCCAGGAGAAAATGCTTACGTATCATAAAACATAGCTTTCCTGAAAAGGCAATATGCAAACACTTTCTTTCCTATCAGTTGCTTCCAAATGTGAAGTTCATGATTTGGAGACAAAAAGTTCCTTTAACATGTTCATAGAATCATAGAATCAACAAGGTTGGAAAAGACCTCAACGATCATCAAGTCCAACCTGTCACCCAAGAGCTCATGCCTACTGCACCATGGAACCAAGTGCCACATCCAGTCCCCTCTTGAGCACCTCCAGGGATGGCAACTCTACCACCTCCCTGGGCATCACATTCCAATGCCTAACAACTCTCTCAGTGAAGAACTTTCTCCTCACCTTGAGCCTAAACTTCCCCTGGCGCAGCTTGAGACTGTGTCTTCTTGTTCTGGTGCTGGTTGCCTGGGAGAAGAGACCAACCCCCTCCTGGCTACATGCACCCTTCAGGTAGTTGTAGAGAGCAGTAAGGTCTTCCCTGAGCCTCCTCTTCTCCAGGCTAAACAATCCCAGCTCCCTCAGCCTCTCCTTGTAGGGCTTGTGCTTGAGGCCTCTCACCAGCCTCGTTGCCCTTCTCTGGACATATTCAAGAGTCTCAATGTCCTTCTTAAATTGAGGGGCCCAGAACTGGATACAGTACTCAAGGTATGGCCTAACCAGTGCTGAGTACAGGGGCACAATGACCTCCCTGCTCCTGCTGGCCACACTCTTCTTGATGCAGGCCAGGATGCCATTGGCCTTCTTGGCCACCTGGGCACACTGTTGGCTCATGTTCAACCAGCTGTCAATCAGTACCTCCAGGTCCCTAGTTTCTAGAGCAAATTCCCTAGGTTCTAGAGCAAATTACTCTTCTGTGTAAGAGCATTCTGAATCATACAATGGGCTGGGCTGGAAGGGACCTCTGAAGGTCATCTAGTCCAACTCCCTCTGCAGTAAGCAGGGGCATCCTCAACTAGATCAGGCTGTGCAAGATCTCTAAATAGGGCATTTGTGCTTAGCTCCTCCCTTGTCACTTGAAATCTCGTGAAGTTTGAGGGTATATCACAATATTGCTGCCTTTTGAAAACAGACCCATCATTATTATTTGTGTTTGGGATATTTTGCTCCTTTTTGGTCCACGGAGTTTGTTACAATGGTTTATTAATGCTACAAAATGTCTCACGTTATGAAGAACAATTCTTATGTATTTCATGCCATTAAATTAACTACGGAAAACATTTACATATGTCTGGCAAGAAACTTTTGT
The DNA here is from genome assembly GCA_033816785.1 of Picus viridis. Taxonomy (NCBI): domain Eukaryota; kingdom Metazoa; phylum Chordata; class Aves; order Piciformes; family Picidae; genus Picus; species Picus viridis. The sequence continues at coordinate 7,736,428 of CM066591.1, read as the reverse complement.
GAAGAATATTCCAGTTAAGTTCTAGTTAAAAGAACTTTATGTGCAATAAAGTCCTCCAAAATATTAAAAATCATATTTAAAGCATTCTCATAAAATGTGTATTGAGAGAAGACAAGTTTAATTCTCAAAGGATCCATTATTGAAGCAAAAATTAATATTTGTACTGTTTCTAAATTGGAATAAAATTGCAAGGATGCAAACACTATCCTATATCATCATCTATAAACCAGTCACAAATGTTAAATCAACTGTAAAAATGATTTAAAATCTACATGACTAATTTTATTAAACTGATTTAAAATCACATTTTTGCTACCTTCATTTATTAACTGCATTTCAGACAAAACTGTGTTTATAATGGGTTTGCATGAATACAGTTAGATATGGAGGAGAAGCTGTTGGCTAAAAGGGACAAGACCTTGCCTCTTCTGTGCCTGTTTTCTTAGCACTTGCTTGTGGTAAACAGAAACATATAAATTAAAGATGCAGAGGCCTTGTTAGGGTCTGCAGTCAATTCTCTGCAATTTTATGGTTGTTCTTTTCAGTCTGCTTATTCAAAACACAATGATTTTTATTCTTTGTTCTGATCTTAGAAAGCACTTCACAAATATTAATTAATATCTGTAAAAGTGTAGCCATTTCTAGTTTCACTCTGGCTTCTTGCAGATGGGAGAGTTGTGGGCTGTGGCTTTCCAAACCTGAAAAGCTACTGATGATTTATTTGGGCGAAGCCAAAGGGGTTATATGAAAATCTTAGGGAGATCACAAGCTGTTGCTGGCTTTCCAATTATTGTTTCAATGTCCTGGGAGTTAATCCCATCACACGCTCCTCAACAACCACCCAGCCTCAGGAACTGGCAATACACTAATGTAGTCATTCCCCAGGGATGGGCATCGTTAAGGCGAGGCAGTGGCAGGAAAGGCAGCAGCTACAGGAGTCTGAGGTCCCTGATGCAGAAAACTACCAACAGTGGCAACCATTTCAATACCAGTGTCCCTTCAAACTGTACAGATGGGAGTGAGTTACAATATAAATGCCCTTCACAGCCAGATTAGAACAAAAGGTAAGGGAAGGTAGGGTTCTCCAGTCTAAGAAATACAGGATGTATTTCACTGTGGGTTTTCTATATCTAAATAATGCTTTTAAACAGAGAAACAGCTGTGGTGCTTCGAAGCCTGATGATAGGCACACCCATGCTACACACCATGTTCTGGGGGGAGGGAGGGGGGTGTCAGGCTTTGTCCTCCCCATGAGCTGCCAGTGTCTCAACCGGTTGGTGGCACCAGGAGGTGACGCTGCTCCCTGCTTAATGATGGTGCCTGAGAGCTTCTTCTGCTACCATCTAACAGCACCAAAATCAGTGGAAGCTAAGTGTTTATTAAAGAAGAAGACTCAGTGTCTTCTCACTCTTCTTTCCAAATATCACAAACAGGGAAAACCAGAATGTCAAACTCTCCACAGGGCAAGATATTTCTGTGTTTGGATTTTCTTTCTCTTTAGCGTATTTCTAATTTAAAGCGTATGTGCCTTCACAAAGAAAACAATTTCTTGCTGTCATACCATGAGACATTACAAAAACATTAGGGATAATTCATGTGCAATTTAAAACAGACCCCACAGAGCAACTGGTGGCCTAATGACAGCACATCACTCTGTGACACCATGGGTCTAGGAATGGTCCTTTGGTCCCAGCAGCCCCAGAGAGGGATGTGGAGACAGCACGTTTACTGCTGAGAAGAATATTTGCCTTTTTTGCTGCATGACAAATTACCAGTAGGCCTTGAAAGCACCCAGCTGAAGCCCTTACTCCATCACAGGAACTGCAGGCAATGTCTGAGCCTCCCCCATCTCTCTTAGGCTGTCCCATGTGGAGACAACCTGGGGTAATGGCAGAGGGTGCCTGACCCTGCCACAGACAGGGCTTGGTGCACCCTGTCAGCAGTGTGGTAGGAAAGCACTGTTGAGATCCTTTGTCCTCACCAACTCTCTGCCAACAGGGTGGGGACCAGCAGGCAGAAATCACCATCCTGTGCCCTGTCTGATGGGGTCATTGCCTCCATCCTCTGTAGGGATACCACCAGCCCCAGGTGGTCCCACAAAGATGACAAGGAGTACTCTGTGGGGTATCAGTGGGGTTGGACATTGGTCGAGGTTCAAGACCACAGCACAAAACTGGAGCCTAAGTGTCAGGGTTAATGTTTGCTCTGTGCTCTGCCTTTCCTGTTCCCTGGCCCCCATGACTGTACTTTTTGCCATGTGCTCTTCCAGGAGGGCACACATACACTTAACATGAAGGCATGAACCACCTCCAGCAAAACAAATTTTCTAGAGTTGCAGTTGAATAAACACATTCAAGTGAAATGCTGCTGGACCTGTCTATGCCCTGCTGAGGACAAAAAGCCCAGGGTCACATCTGTCTTCTTAAATCTGCAGATTTCAAGAAGCCTTTCTTTCATGCATTATCTCCTGATCAGGAAGCAGTGACCTTAGACATAAGGAACAATCAGCAGGATTCACAGGGATAAATATTCTAATGCACTGTATCTGAGAGATGCTGTAAACATGTTTGCAAGACAGACACAGTTACTGCTCCTTCAAGACTCTGTATGACCTTTAACATCATATTCCCCAAAAGTTAATTTCTGTGATTAATGTAGTATACTAAACCACATAAATCTGACCATTTGAAGGATTCAAATTAGGAATTATTGACAGCTGATAGAACAGAAGTGCAGAGATGAGGCGGATTTTCTCATCTGTCCATCTAACTGTTGGAATATGTATTGATTAAAATATGACACGGTATAGAACCCACCATAAATCTAAACTCTATTAGATTAACACAGGCATTCAATTAACATAAAATGACAACCTAAGAGAAAAGCCTTGAATGTTGGCCTATCTCTGTTTGAAATATTTTAACTCACCTATCTGGGGTGAGTTTTGAGGTAAACAGAGATGTGTGCCTAGTTTCACTTTGGCTCAGTACCCATGGGTGTAAAATGAACCCTTAGGTGATTATAAAACAGTGCACTGAGATTGCTCTCTGATTTTCCAATTGAAAATGTTCAAAATACACAAGCTGAGCATAGAGTATAAAATGTTGTCCATAACAATAAAGGCTCCATTTTCAAAAATGACCTATTTAGTGTCCTCATTATCCATCAATCTCCTGGACCCCGAAAGTCCTTTCTATTTGAACTTACTTCAGCAATTATTCCTTCCATCAAAAAGCTGAAGCATCTCTAGTCACAGCATCAAGAGGGAAGTGAACTTTCCAGGTAGAAACTGTGAAAATGATGTGCACTCAAAACTAGAAAGCCCTTCTCTGAGTAGTAACTCCAAGCAAGTCTCAGCCTTTACATGTCTGTCTCAGTAAGGTCCAGTTGCAGAAAATTCTGGATTCTGGACCTGTCTATGCCCTACTGAGGACAAAAAGCCCAGTGTCATGTCTGTCTTCACTCTGCTGAGTCCATAAAAATCTTGTAAGGAATACCAAAACTTCATTGGTACTGCTCAGATCAAAGTATGCTGCCTAAAGCACCTAGAAGAGAGAGCTTGAAACAGATTTTGAGCTTTCTATTGCTGGCTCAAAATAAATAATATGGTGGAGTAGTGTGGGAAAACAAATGTCAGACAAATGGCCCAATGCTCTGAACACAAAGGGGCCTTGCCCTGAGGTTTGCCTGGTAGCCTTGCAAGCAGATCTCACAAACCTTGCACGGGACAAAACACAATCTCAGTGAATAAGGTGCAAATTTTTCTCAGCCTGTGAGGAAAGTGGGAGTCCTCTCACTGGATAGGATGGAAATGTGAGGAGAGCACTGGGATTTGGTTCAGAATATTACAGGAACCAGCGTTCAGGCTTGATTCTCACAAAATGCACATTTCTGATATTGTTAGATTTTAGCAGGTATTAGACCTGCTCACACTTAGATCAGGCTCCCAAAGGCTTTCTGTAAGGCTGGGAAACTCCAGCCACATGAAGAAAGAAAAAAAAAAGTCACACATTACCAAAATGCCCAGTTTTGTGCTGTGGTTTGGAGTACTTATACATGCAGAAAGGCATGTTCCTCTGCCTGTACAGGCTCAAGGTTTCCCTGGGGCCTTAAATGAATCCTACAGCCCCTGTCCACAGCTGTTCCGCTACAGCAGTGTCATTCCCGACACGGCTGCAGTTAAGCTGCCTGAATCCGTCTGTTCCTTTCTCCTTCTGGCCAATGCATCCTATCAGGGCCACCTTTTTGCCAGCCTTTTTCTTTCCAGTAATCAATAGTTACCTTTCTCTGCTCCCACTGATGACTTCTGGAAGGGGTAGCCTTATGTCACTGTGGCAATTGAAAACATAATCTGTGCTCCAATGAGCATTTGTCTAGGGTTCACAATTGCAAATGGGAAAGTGTTAACCCAAAGTCCCTGCAGAAGTTGATAGGGAAAGTCTGGCTGCCTGGAGCTATACACAAGTAGTGAATCCTCCCGAGAACAAAATTACTACGTGTTACTAGTCTGCATATTATGTTCATATTTTAAAATGCACTCATTTTCTTTCTTTTGCTCCTTTTCTCTGAAGTACCACTATTTAGGACTGCAGATTAATAATTGCTCGGGAGACCCATTGTCTATCTTCTCTTATGCCCATTATATTTAATCCATCCTCACACCTCTACTGGAATGCAACTTGCTAAGGTTGTTATTATAAAATTTCATATGTTCTGTGAAGTTAACTTTCAAATTACATTTTCTCCTCAAAGAGAATGTTGCAAACCAGCAGCGCGTGAAAAAAAAAAAAAAAGCAAGCTCAAAATGTACTTGAATATGGATTTGTTACATGTTCTAGGGGTTACCTGTAAGAATTTACAATAGCTAATGGAAAATTTGCTGTGCTGAACTGAAAATGCAGGTTTCTGGTCAAAAGAAATATTCAGGATTTCAACAAGTCTTTCAACAGCAATTCCATTTTTTTCATTCTCACCAATTCGGCCTGACTGGCTTTCCCCCGCCACAACCAGCGGAGTCGAACAGGCTGGGATTTCAGAAGGCTTTGCTTTGGTACAGGTCAGTGATCCCATGAGAAGTAAGCTACAGATGTGCCAGCCTGATGCAGTGAGATTGCCAGCCTCGTTCCAGGCACAACTGGTTTAGCCCATACAAATAGGATCTGCACAAGTGTTCAAGCTTCTGCATGTTCTCGTAACTCAAACTAAACCCATCCAGCTTTTTTCCTCCTCCTTTCTCGTCTACATTTGAGCTTAAAGGAGGCCAAGAACCGGGTGAGTATGTAATTAGTATAAATGTAATCTGAATTGTGGCCTCACCCCCAGAAAACAGAGGTTTCTTGAGATTAATTGGAAAAGCAAAGAAAATAACCCACTTCAACTCAAACTGTTTCTGAAGTGCTGTGGTAAGCTGCATATGATGTGAATACATAACCTGCTGATGATGAATATACAGAACCAATCCTTTCACAGAAACTGAAGCACTTGAGGTGTGCAGAGAGCATCCCTGCCTCTTGCTGTGCTGTGCACACTACTGGGTACTGACCCAGCACGATGCAGCCTCTGGGACAAATTTTTGTCCCAGTGGCACCAGCAAAACCCCAAAATGCCTCCACCAATGCTGTCCCCTGGACATGCAGCCAGCAGAACCTCACTGTAGTGGCCCCAGGAGCTGTGGGATGCAGAACCCAGATGTGCAGGGCTGCATTTCTCTTTCTTATTCACTCCCCAACATATCCACTGTTGCCAACTCTCTCCCAGAACATCTTTCCCTCACTACGAAGCACACTGTGATGATTGACACTTAATATGTAGTCCCATCAAAGGCATCCCATACCCCAAGGAGGAACACACATATTTCTCACCCTACACTGACCAGGGGGAGGGGAGTGGGGCAGTGAATGCACACTTAGTATATAATCCTGGTTTACTCTGTGTGGAAATAGTTCATTATTTTTCACCCAGAAAGATCTGCTAAGGTTTAAAGTAATTAGGAGGAGAAAGATGGGTAGGGAATTACCACGAGATGCTGTATTTTTATAGCTCTAACTGTGTTATTTTTAGCTTTAAATATGGTACCACTTTTGTGCTGCATAGTGGTCTTAAGGTAGATGAACAGGACTTTCACAGCAAGGATAGTAGGAACCACTGTTTTCACCTTCTGAAGTGGGAAATACTAGTGACAACGTTACTGCACATCAGTGACACTTGGTGGCTCTGGGTTACTGAAATAAATAACATCAATCTGGAGCACCAGCTTGCATTTTACTGGTATACCCGAATCTTACACACAGGACCTCGTGGCAGTCACCAGGAGTAAGATACTTTTTCCTCATGCTACCTACAAGAAAATAGCATTAGCATCCCATCTACAGTGGCACTTGGTGGGCACTCTGGCCTATGTGGGCTACATCAGTTCAGGTACCACCCCTCCACATATTGGTTGGCTCTGGGACAAAATACACAAACATCCCATGTCAGGGGAGGAAAAAGCTGGCTGTAGTAAGAACGTGCTTTTGGCTCAGTTGTTTTAACACTAAGAAGAGAGTTGAGTAAGAAGCACAGACAAAACTCATCCTACAAGCAGTGCTGCAGTAGGCCTGGTCATTGGGTCAGGTGTCCCTCAGGCACCTATACAGAGAGGGCCCCTGCTTCCCAGGGCAGTGACCACAAAACTGGCCATGAATCCACTGCCTCAGCTTCAGTAGGTCTGGGAAAGGGAACTAAAAAATATCTGTCGTGCTGTGATTTTACCAAGCATTGATTCTGAATTTACCACCATATGCCTCTTCTAGATATATATAGCAATAAACCATCAAGCAAGGGAAAGCAAGATAAATAGAAAGGGGAAGAGAGTGAGCCATGGCACTATGGCCTTGAAGTGCACCAGAAAACCCACTCACAGGGGGAAGGAGGAAAAGAGCATCATTGCTTGTCTGAAGCAGCTATGGGTTCACAAAGATCACCTGAAGCTGTGCTGGCTGGTGCACAGAGATGAGCTCAGCTCTTGACAGAAAGATGAGACATCATACTTTCTATATAATTCCAAATGCACTAACTTACATGAGTATTGAATTTAATTTGAATAATGTTAACAGTCTCTCAAACCCTTCAGAAGAGAAGTAGTTTAGCATCTGCAACATACACTAATGCTGGAGAAAAACCTACATGCTACTGTGTGTTCAGACATCCATAGTATTTGCTATTTGTTTGGAGTTTTATGGAGTTGGGAAGACAGATGATTTTTTGAGGTGTTTTTGTTTGTTGTATTTTGTTTGTGTGGGGTTTTTTGTTGCTGTTAGAACAAAGCAAATTATAGTAACATTACTGGATGCCTTGTAGGAAGTCTCAGTGTGACAGCAATGCCTCTAGATGTGATTTGTGAATTGAAAAGAAGCTTTTCCATTGAAGAAACACAAACTAGATTGAGTGTGGTTTGGGAAAAAGAAAATAGATCAGGAACTTTTCCCAATAGACTGAAGGCACACTTCACCACAATGTTATCTTGATGCAAACCTCTGTGGTCACAGAGAGAACCCTGAGCACAACATTGTCCCTCCACAGCAACCTGGGAGCTGCCATGCACTCTGAGGATGGAGGGGTGAGCAGAGGCAGGACAGAGAAACGGATGTCTGAAACCACTGCAGAGGAAGCATTTTCCTAGCATTACAAGAGGGAGAGGGAATGGGACAGGAAGAGCTGTCAGAAGTGCTTTATTTGTTATTTAAGCACCAGGTGTGGACATAGTCAAGAACAAAGTCATAATTCGCCCAGTTCTTCATGAATAACTCGAGGCCAAAAAGCCTTCAGGCCATGAGAGTCTGGGATGAACACTGTGCAAAGGAGATTGCTGGGAAGACTGGTGTGAACAGGAGGCTTCATTTCCTCTCCTGACAGCTGAAATGACACTGCAGGCACTTTCACAACCGCCTGTGCTAAACACACACGTTCACCCCGAGTTAGCTGGAGTAAGGGGAGTCCTTCTCAAAGCAGACATGGCCCTGACTGTGCATTCGGTAGTCAGCAGGTAAGTCCTTCTCAAAGCAGACATGGCCCTGACTGTGCATTCGGTAGTCAGCAGGTAAGCCTCCAGTTCTAAGAGACCTTAGGTTAAAAACCAACCAAACAAAAAAGCCAAACAAAACCAACAAAAAAAACAAAAACAAAAAAAAAAAAAACAAACACAAAAAACCCAACAACACCGCCACAACAGTTAAAAAAATCCCCAAACAAAACCCCAAGAACAAAAGCTGTTACTGGCGTTCGCCTTCTTGTTTGTGAGTTGTGAGCGCCCTCTTGTGGCTCTCTCGAAATTTCCAGCTCTTTACCAAGCTCCCTGCGGCATTAAACCTAGATGAGCACCCACAGGAACTTGCACGCCTCAGATTCCCCTGATGCCACCGTACAGTTAGCTTTTGTCCCAGTAATCTGTTGCTTCACTTCTTAAGTTCTGTTAAAACCTTAAATATAAGAAATGTTCATTCTCACTGTAGGCTCCAATGCCATACCAGTTCAAACAAAAGGGTAAAGTTGAAGCATTCCCCTGCACTGGAAGGCTCTTGGTCAGCCCAGATGCACAGCAGGAGGACCACAAGAGTGTAGCATGTCTCCTGTCCGTTCTGCTGGGTGCTAGCGGGGACTTAGTACACCTTGCCTCCTGGAGACCCACAGAGGACCTAATCTGCCGTCTTTCAAAGCTCAGGCCAGTGAGAGAAACATCGAGCACAACAGCCCTCCCTCATTTCTGGGTTTCTTCCCAAGCTGGGCCAAGCAGCCTTGCAGGGAGCTCAGCCCTCCTTGAACTGTCCCACATCTGAAGTCACATTCCCACAACCGAAATGGAAACTTTTACATTACCACACTGCCAGGCCCCACATTTTCCCCTAGTCAGCTGATTTTCTTTCCAAATGATACAATTAGGTAATTTTTCATGGAGCGGAAGTGGGATTGTTTGTAGCTGGTTGCTGCCTGCAAGATTTCACACCAGCCCTTTCTGAACAGGGAGAGACTTGCTGTGTCTGGTTGCTGCTGACGCTTTCCCCCGCGAGGTGTGCGGCCACCAGCCTGACAGCTCTATCCACTCACTGCATAAATCCTGGTGCTTCAGCAGCTGCCCCAGCCCTGACCTTTGGACTTCCCTGTGCAGAGCAGCAGCTCAGCTCGCCAGTAGCATCCTACAGGAACATATGTTTTTACATCTAGTACAATCACTGGAGAACATTTTCTGTAGCAGGAGCAGAGTGAAGAAAGCTATAAAAGCATGGCTGAAGTACAGCTGACTCTACAGTATTTATTTTTTTTAAACATGGGAACATCATTTACCTCTGTAACAAATCAAAGGCAAGGTCCTTGCAGCAAAAGGAAGGCAGCTTCAGCAGGAACACAGGGACAGGACTTATCTATGGTTCAACTCAAACTAGTTACCACCACACCACTTTCATCTTGAATAAAATCAGTGAAGGATGATCAGGAAAGAGAGGAAAACAGAACTATGATATCAATAAAACATCTTATGAACCTGCTTCCACTAAACCTGGTTAAAATGGGGGGAGCTTGAAAGCAGCACAGCCTCAAGGCACACACCAATCATATACATATAAACAGACCTACACTGAATGGTGGGGAGGCTTAAACCCCAGTATTGCGGTTAAGGTTCCCCTCTTCTAGAAATTGTTTTGTATGAAAAAAGAGAGGTGTAAAATGCAAAAGAAAAGGGAAAAAGGGGACACATTGCAAAGCATGCTGAAGAAATTACCACCTTTTTTTTTTTTTCTTTTTTGACAAATGATCATGTTTCTTTTACCCCCAAAAAAAAATCATTAAAAAAAAAGTAGTCTTCATATTGCAATCTACTGCCTAGTTTTTTCCAGTGCTTGTTAGATGTCTCTGCAAATGCACACAGCCAGAGAAACACGCCTTATAAAAACTAGGTACATAATTCTTCATTCAGACATGGATGCTAAACAGCAAAAGATGGTTAAGTGGTTATGAAGAACTTGTGTCTCTCAAAGGGAAAGCTAGCAGCCTAAGCAGCTCAGTACATTTAAAACCATGAGAACCATATCAAAGTCAGAGTAACTGCAGTTTCTAAGAAAGCCTCCAGCATTCTACAAGTAGAATATGATGTGCCCTTTCTTACATATCTATCCTAACCACAAAGTACGTGTGATATGATTTTGTGTGCTGCATATGCATTTCATGTACATTAGCATTCGGAGCGCTCTGCGTTGTAATGAAAAGAGGGAATCAAAATGTTCAAGTTACACAAGAAAGAAAACTTATAAAACTGCCATCTCATGAATGTAATTTATTTGTTTGGAAAGACAAAGGATGAAACATTCCCACAGACCCACAAAGTCTCCACAACCACAGGGCATGGAAGCACATGAATATGCCAGGCAAGAAGTTTTCAATCCCTGGTGCTTCAGCTAACAATAAGGGCAAAGAGTCTTCTCGACCACTTGTGTTCTTCTCAATCCTAATTGTAGAGACCTATGAGGAACCCTGAGATATATTCACAAGATTTCCTCTACTAGATGGGGCACCTTCATCTAGTCTCATCCATGATAAGGAATACAATTGCACTTTTCCATTTTATTTCATTACAAAAAAAAAAAACCATAAAGGTTTAAAATATCTCTTGGGCTATCGGTTCTTATGTAAGGCTGAAGATTTCTCTTGTTCAGTGTTTTATTTGCAAGCCCTTGAGAGAAGGAGACATGAAACTTGCAAGCAGTGCCACAGGCATAAATGTTGAGGAAAGCAGTGGTCTTAGGTCATTGCACTGTCAAATACTGCAGGTCCATGTTTAGGAGTAAGATGCCAGCTCTGGCTGGCTTATAACTCATGGAACTGGAAAAAAGTGAGAATAAATCAATAGATAATAATTACTACACCCCAGGGATGTTGTATCATTCTTCTCTTACCTACTACCACCCCACTCTAAATATGTGGAGTGCAGTTCCACAAATGATCACAAAGCTGTGTTTCTTCAAATGTGTACTAAGAAAATGAGAGCTGAAGCAGTGCTGTCCAGGTAGCTGGGAGGGTGTGTACACAGCATACTAAATCCTGAGCATACATGGTCTCAAAAAATAGAACATCTCCCTGGGTAAGAAATCAGAAGAAACAGTGCAATGAGAACAGAGCCATTGATATGGAAATCAGTTTATCTTACAGAGAAACATCTCATTGAAGTAGCTCCTAATTTTTCACCCAGCCCAACTGAGTTGCTTTCCATCCTAATAGAGAAACTGGTGGGGTACGAGTGTTGACAAGGGACACTTCTGAGTCATGTTGTAACATTATCATTCAGAAGTCTTTATTGGCAGATACAGATGTTGCTTAGTACTCCTGACTACTGAGAGCACACCTTAGGCCACAAGGACATGCCCTGTGTCCCCCTGCCACCAAACCTGCCAGACCTCAACAGCAAGAACATGCTTTTGATAAAGTTAAAATGGTAAGAAGCTGGGCAATGGGGCACAAAGCAGGGCAGGGGGGCAATGTACTTACATTAGAGAGAGAAATCAACTACGATACAGTGAGAAAGGACCATTCAGGAAGTATTGCCAAGCTGCTCCTATCTGTAACTGGACACCCAAACTGGCACATAAGCATGCATTTCTGTTTCTTGAGATGATGTGACTGCATGAGTATCTGAATACAAGATACAGATATCCTAAGAGCTTTAAAAACAGGTTTAAAATGTGATCTATCTAGAAATAATTCTGTTGTTTAAAATAAATCTGGTTTGCCTCATCTCCTTTCAAAAACTCTGGTTACCAGAAATGGGCAAAGTAAATTTAATGAGTAGTGACCTCACTAAGAGCAGCCATCACTATGGTCATGGCTATGACTGGGCAACCTCTTGCTCTGAGTAGCAATTCTGTCTTCTGGAAAACAAGTTTTTATCCAGCATTTTAAAAATAGGCTGCTTCAAAAAGTAAGAGAATCAAATGCTGCATCCATTAGGGATGAGTAGTAAGTGAGGAAAGGCAGCAGGGAGGGACTCTTCTTTCAGTGAGCAGCTATCTGGCAGGAATACACACCCAAGATGTGGGTTACTGTCTCCTCAGCAGAACAGTGAATTCAGACCAGGCCTTCTGCATCCTGGATAAGTTTACTAACTACTCAACTGGTGGATAAAAGAGCTGTCATCTCCTCCTCTGCCCTTCTGACAGTCTGGCCCTGTACAGCTTTTTTGTCTTGCTCTTTTCTTTCTTTTCTTTTTGGTTTTTTTTTTTTTGTTTGTTTTTTTTTTTTTTTTCCCTCCTTAGAACTGTCTCATTTGATACAAAACATGGTATTTTTCTATGTTTCATATTATTAAGCAAACTAGAAAAATAAATACTTGTTTGAAACTGATCATTGGGTTTTGTTGTTGCTGTTGTTTGTTGTTGTTTTTCTGCAAGACAGCCAAACCCAAAAGTCAATTGTTAGCACAATCATAATAGGACTAGCAGTCTGCACTCAGCATTGTGGGTTACAGAGCAGAGTGGGCCAATACCACATCCCAGAATTCAATTTCCACTCCCAAAATTGGTGAAAGGAAAGATCCAGAACGATATGCAACCCTGCATCCATAGACCTCCAAAAATCCTACCGCTGCTAAATTTTATCTCAGCTTTGCAGCTCAGGTCCCAAAGAGTGCATACCCACATTTGCTACATGAACTTTTGCTCCCTCCCAAACTTGATTAAGAGCAAAGAAAGTAACAGATGGATCCATGCTGTTCCTTTGTAGCCGAGAGATTAATGTTTGCATTGCATCAGACTACTCGCCTTCACAGAAGGGAACACTGCTGTTGTCCCTGCCACTGGCACCTGCACTCACTTGGTTCAGCCCACATCTGAGGCAGAAAGGCTATGTAAGGGAATGCAATCGGTGGCTCGGTTTGGTTTAAAATATACAAAATGCTTTGCAAGTATGACACGGTGTGAAAAACGGCCATGCTTCGAATAGCAAACTTCGCCACTCTTCGATGGCAGCTCATGCCTCTGCTGTACATCACTCTGCTAAAAGGCTGTCACAGAGCGTCCTAAGGAAGGGTGTCAGTAAACAAACTTGGTGGTGTTTTTTTCTCCTGTGCACTGAACCCATGGATAATATCAACGCAAAGACAGGGTATGCTCCAAAACCACATCAGCAGTGCTGGAAGTTGGCTTCTGCCCCTTGTCAAAAGAAAGCAGAGGTCTGTCCAGCTCTGCTGTTAGTGCAAATACCCGCAGCCACAGGCAGCTTGCTTCTACAAGTCATCTTTCCTAGGCAGCAGAGAGAAAAGCTGCATCTTCATATTCTATGGCTAGGATCTGACAAAGCTACAGCACAGTATCAGTGGTGATGAAAAGAGACCTTTTTTCCTGGGGTATCATAATTAGGTGCTGTGGATGCCAAGCTGCAGGAGCCTGGAAAGCTTCAGCTACCAGCCCTCCCAGATCAGGGCTGAATAGGCCTTTGAGTAACTTGCAGCTTGAAACAATTCAGATTAAAAAAAAACACAACATTTTAAAAGAGAAAGTAGTGCTATTCCCTGTAACTTTTGATGATTTACCTAACAGTTAGCTCTTCCTTATCCCCTGTGCAACAGCCACTGTTTTTTTCCCCTGGATTTTATAGCAGAGTTTTGTCCTGTGTCCTGGACTTCTGACTGATTACAGAGAAGCAACATGTATTCAGAGAAACCACAGCCTGGCAAAGACATGCTGATCATGATGGTCCTGGGGGGCTGGACACCAGGGATGACACCAAGGGAGTGCACCAGGCAGGCTCAGGGGCTGCAGGTGTGCGACGTTTGAAGAGCCCTGCCACCAGCTATGAGCTCTCATTTTAGCTTCCAGCTTTGAAAGAGGACAGACTTTGCGTGATTTACTGTGCAAATCTGTGAATTTTAATAACCATTACCATTTTTCAGGACATCTATCATGCTATATCTTTTGCAGCTGTTGAAAAAACAATATTGGTGCCTTCAAAATGGTTTATCACAGATTTCAAAAAAGCCTGAAGAAAAAAAAAATTGAAAACCAAAAACCAGCCATATGCCTACTTGACCTCGGATACATAAACCTGTTGTTCGATCCAGAGGAGGGATTACAGCGTTACTTTTTAGTAAGGTGCTTTTCATATGGAAATTTCTTTTCACGGTAAAGCTCTGTATTTAATGGCATCAACATAAAAAACATCCTTATTTTTAGTTCCCTGATCATGGACATATAGATTTTTTTATAGTGTCTGCAAGCATACATTAACGTTAATTTCCCCATTCTCCTTTGTACTTTGTTAATGTCACAATCTGCTGTAAAACCTTGCCAAGTTTCTTAACTGTCATGTTAATTCCGAGACCTAGTCTGCACTCTCTGACATTTCAGGACAGAACATGGCAGTAAAAATAGATTAAAAACAGCTTAGAAGTATTATAAAATCTAGAACTTTACAGATGGTGGAATTATATCTGCTGAATGGAAATCTTAGCAACTCGGAACACAATAATGTTAGAATAGCCTCTTGATTTCTAACACAAATATTTTCAGAAGTAACGTGATGGTATCTGAACAGTGGGCAAAGCCCACAAAAATATAGGAAACTTGGGTGGTTCTTTTACTCTTTTCTTTCTGTCTGTCACTCCCTCTCCCTCTCCGTCTCTCTCTGTCTCCTCTCTCTCTCTCTCTGTCTCCTCTCTCTCCCTCTCTCTCCCTCTCCCTCCCTCTGTCTCTCTCCCTCCCTCCCTCTCTCTCTCCGTCTCTCCCTCTCTCCCTCCCCGTCTCTCTCTCTCTCTCCCTCCCCATCTCTCTCTCTCTCTCTCTCTCTCTCTCTCTCTCTCTCTCTCTCTGTCTTTCAGCATCACTGTGAATGTGCATGTCATATTGGTGTTAATATTAAGTTTCAAAGCTTTTCTGTACCATATAAATAAAGGCCATAATAAGATCTTGATTTTATTCTGGGTTGGTTCAAAGTTCACGCAAATTATTTCACACAGGGGATTTGTCTGAGAGTTTTGGCATCATAGAAATGCATTAATGTACTTTAGATATTAAATGACAATGCCACATGGTAAGAAATTTGCACAAATGAACAGGAAATTAGACACTGTTTCTTTTTTTTTTTTTTTCCTTTAACTTAAAAAAAAAAGAAGGAAAAAGAAAAAGAAAAGCTGATTGCTAAAGAATGTGCTGTTTAAACGCACACTATCCATTTCAAAGGGAAGCTGTTGCTGATTTCAGGAAGTTTAAGATCAGCTAATCAGAAAGTAATACGAAGTTTAGAGTTAAATATGTTTTTTTTTTTTAAAGGAAACTGTTTCTTTAAAAAAAAAAAAAAAAGTCCTTTCCCCCTTTCTTTAAGGAGTACTTATTATTTCCATCATCCTTGTTGAGTTGTTGATGAATAGCTCACATCGTTTGCCAAGCTCCACCCTCTGTCTTTTTTCTAAACCCTTTACTCATTATTTGCTCAGTCTTTTTCCCACAGCCTAGACAGCCTGTCAAGGCAGCTTAAATAAAACACTGTATTAACATTAGGAAATGGCATTCAGTTCCCAATTGATCTCCTAATACTTTATGTTGAAATGATAATTGGTACAGTCTTCATTGAAAAACATAAAATAAAAAAAGAGAGGAAAAACTACTTTTCAGTCACCACAAGGTATTATCTTAGCTGATGTATTCACCACCAAACAGATACATTTTTAAAATCTCCCCATCTGCTGGAGACTGCAGTTCACAATTCTTTTCAGCTGACATAATCCAGATTGATTCGTTCAGCAGATAAAATTCAGGCCACTTCTGCCCTTTATAGGAGCAACATAATACCAGTCTTTATTCAGTAACAATGTAACATAATGGGATCGGAATGTGCAAAATGACTGTTCTTAAATTACTGTGACACACAAGGGTCCAACACAAGCTGTGGTTTAATGTAAAAAATCATTAGGCACAGATTACTAAAGTGGTCCTGCATTAACAAGGTCAAACCAAGACTGTTTATGATATTTTTCACGGGGCTGGGGGGAATAAAAATAAATGTTTGCTAATATCTAGAGTATGAATGCATTTTTAACAGGGGGAAAAAAAATCTGCAGTTTTGGTGGGGTTTTTTGGTTTTGTTTTTTTCCCTCATGAAGAAAGTGCTGTTTATTCAATAATGAGTGCAACAGTTAAGGATTCTGTAAAGATCTTTTCCACAGAGCCAAGTTAATCTATTGCACACTGAAGCACACACACACACAAAAACTCTAAATATCTAAAGCTTGTCAAGAGATTCACCAGAAACAAATAATTTTGTGCACTGCTGTGCTAGAAACAATAAAATAAAATAAGGTAAAATAAAATAAGGTAAAATAAAATAAGGTAAAATAAAATAAGGTAAAATAAAATAAGGTAAAATAAAATAAGGTAAAATAAAATAAGGTAAAATAAAATAAGGTAAAATAAAATAAGGTAAAATAAAATAAGGTAAAATAAAATAAGGTAAAATAAAATAAGGTAAAATAAAATAAGGTAAAATAAAATAAGATAAAATAAGATAAGAAAAAATAAGATAAAGTAAAATAAGATAAAATAAAGTAAAATAAAGTAAAAATAAAGTAAAATACTATTTGAAGACCATCAGATTATTATTAATTCATTACAGCTCTTTTCTTTTGATACAGACAGAGACCATTAGAAGGAATTTAGCAAGTTTCCACACTGCTGGAGGGGTTTTGCATCTATGTAAATCATTGTTATTTAACAATATATCCCTCACAGGCTTACAAAGCAACCTATCTGCACCAAAAAAAAAAAAAAAAAAAAAAAAAAAAAAAGCCAGGGTGTAGTGGTAGCCTAAATTGTCACACCAGGGGATGAGACACAGGACATTTCATCCTTAATGGACAGGTCCTTGCACCCTGAGAGTCTGATGGCCATTTAAGAGCATGTAATATATGGATTTTCTTTGTACAGTTATTTCTTCCTGCCTAATAAAATCTAAAATATACTAGGTCTTGCATAAGAAATCAGTTATATCCCTCATATTGAAATAAAGAAATAAAGAAACAACTATCAATCAAAGAACCTGCTGGCATTTTCCTTTTGCCTTTGATTTGGAGGCTAAAAGTATGTGAATGGAATCCGGCAGTGCGGAGAGGGGCTGGTCTCGCTCAGGCAAGGCGGTCAGTTTTGGCTGCAGATGGAATCTAACCCAGAAGCATTGTAGTTCAGCTGCTGGGAGGAAAGGTGGTACTGCAGCAACAACAACAAAAAAGCACAGAAAAAGAAATCTGTTTCTACCCTGGTTTGTAGCTGGAGGTCCAGATCAGGTGGATCTCATGGGAATGGAGGGGTTAAATTCCCCACATTCCACTTTCCCATTTGGACTTTGTAAAGAGTGAAAGCAGAATTTTGTGATCCCTTACTACTGTGTTAAATTACCAGGCTGGGCAATTGCTGAAATCAGTTGCTTTAATTTAAGCCACTACTAATTTCTGATGACTGTACAAGCAACAAGTGTCTTTCAAACACATGTTTATGGAAAGTAAGGCTTCCCTATATGCATGCCACATCCCCAAGTGCCCATTTCACCAGCTGATCAAAACAGCCTCAAGGAACCTAGCTAGAAAATGACAGACAGCAAACTAAAGATAGCTGGAGAGGAATGCATCTATTTTGAAATTCAGAATGAATATCTAAATTCTCTGTATAGGTGGACAATGGTCATATCCTGACCCTGCCCAGGGTACTGGTAGCAAGCACTTCAAGCAAGATTTCCTTTAGCTTAGCAGAAGGTGCCCAACGGGACTACATCAAAAGCAAAGATTGCTCCTGTGAACTATTTTCACCTGAAGAATACCCACAATTTGTGCTGTTTTTACAACAAAAAGCTGAAACGTTTCCCAATTTACTCCATCCAAAACAGTGTGAAGAATGAATTTGTGGAAGTTCATAGCCATACTGTGAAACAAGCTACGTCACTAATGACTCTTGAATAACAAAGTAAGCTTCATGATCACAAAAGACTCTAGTTTTAAAAAGTAATGAAAACTAACTGCAGAACTTGAGCAGTCTTGGAAACTCATTACATTCAAATATTTACATATTCCACTGAACTTAGGATGTCAATTTTGACTGCACAAATCCAATAACTGAAACATATGGCCTTGAAACCTGCAATCAATATAAACCTTTTAGAGCCCAAGCTTCAAAAAGTTATATCAAATATATATTCGATGAGAAGAAGGTTAATTGAATAATTGATTACTCAGTTACAATTAAATGCTCTTCAGATATCTTTGGGAAATACAGTGATATAATAGTGATAGATATTTATTTGTTTATCAGCTACCCCTGATTTATAGCTATCATTTATTTATTATTTCCTAAGTCAATTTTTACATTTATATATTTTAACAATATAGTCCCCAGTGAGAATCAATATACAGTGTTTTTTCACCACAGGGCTATCAAAAGCTAGCCCAGAAATCTGTATCTACCAATTCAGCCAATTTCAGGACAGACTTCTGCCTGATAAACACCTTGCTGAAACGTTCAGACTTGTCTACAGTTGACAGTTACTTAGAACATGCCATATTTGAATCAACAAAGGTTAACCAATACTAACCATGCTGATAAACTCTGAAGTTAATAGCAGTTAAGAGAAAAGTTTACCCTTGGAAAGAAAGTGAAGTGTGCTGTTTGCATGTTTTAACAAAGTACTCGCTCTTCACAGTATCGCCAAGGTTGGAAGAGACCTCAAAGATCATCGAGCCCAACCTGTGACCACACACCTCATGACTAGACCATGGCATCAAGGGCCACGTCCAGTCCCTTCTCAAACACCTCCAGGGATGGTGACTCCACCACCTCCCTGGGCAGCACATTCCAATGGTAAATAAGTGAAGTACTTTCTCCTCACCTCGAGCCTAAACCTCCCTTGGTGCAGCTTGAGAGTGTGTCCTCTTGTTCGGGAGCTGGTTGCTAGAGAGAAGAGACCAACCCCTTCCTGGCTACAACCACCTTTCAGGTAGTTGTAGACAGCAATGAGGTCTCCCCTGAGCCTCCTCTTCTCCAGGCTAAACAATCCCAGCTCCCTCAGCCTCTCCTCATAGGGCTTGTGCTCAAGGCCTCTTCCCAGCCTTGTTGCCCTTCTCTGGACACATTCAAGTGTCTTGATGTCCTTCCTAAACTGAGGGGCCCAGAATTGGACACAGTACTCAAGGTGTGGTGTAACCAATGCAAAGTACAGGGGCACAATGACTTCCTTGCTCCTGCTGGCCACACTATCCCTAATGCAGGCCAGGATGCCATTGGCCTTCTTATCAAAACACAAACATGCTCATCAAAGTCCCACCCCTACAGCAACTGTCAAGAGAATCTTTGGGGTCTCTGGGACTAAACAATAAATCACATAGAACTGGGTCCTCAGAGCTGTCTGCACAGCTACTACTTCTTCAGTAGTATTAATTTCATTTAGCAATAGCACCCATATTGTCAGTAAGGAGGAGAACATTGTGTCGCACTGTGCATGTCTGTGCGTGTACATATTGTATTGATACATACACACACATACATACATACACACACACATACAAAAGGCTTTGCATCTAGTGAATGGTGAGCTAAATAACTCTGGGTAAGATTTGTGAAAATGCACTGAATTCCTCTGAAGGTGGTAAGACAAATTGCAAAACCTCCCTCTTCCTTTGCTAGATGTGAAGGCTTTCAATTCTGTCCTACATCCATCTCCAGGACACTAGGATAACTAGCATAAAACACTGCTTAAATAGCCCCAGCACAAAGCCTCCTATCTTTTTAGGGCATAGTTCTGCATTAACTTCAACACTTGAAGCTTTTCGTCACATCAATGGCAATTCTATAAATGGTGTCTAATTAAGAAAGGAACTAAGTTGTTGAGGCAATATTTCAAATATTTCTGATTGGTGCTTCAGATTACAGTGTGTGATGATAAGGATGAGGAAAATAACTTCACATTCTCACTGAACAATAAAATCTTATTTTTGTGAATGTCCTCCTGTAATTACAAGTGTCTACAGAGGGATGTGTTTCAGGGGAGATAACTAGCATGAAGCATGAGGAAGACTGAAAACAAATGAAAATCCACACTTTCCTTTTCTTAGTCTAAGTACCTGCTGCACCTAACCCTTGATTTGCTCAAAACCTTGCATGAATTATCCTTCCAAGTAAATGGGATTGCAATTGGATCAGTCCAAACGTCAAGTAACTCTGCTGGATTCTCCCTTTAGTCTCACTCTAATAGCAGCAGTGCCAGATACAGAATGAGACATACATGGACCACAGAGCACTAAAATCTCATAAACTGTTCTCCCTGACTAAGTTAACACTTCTCGGATAAAAGTCATCACTTAATGCTTTGTCCTTTTAAACTTCCACCCTGCTGGAGTCCAAGTTAGGCAGAGTTAGGTCCTCTGAGGTCTGTGAAGTTATTGTGGAATTTCAACAGTACAGCTGAGAGCAGAATCTGGTCTTCTGAGGATATTATTATTTAATATGAGCTTTCAAAACAGAACATTTAGACTCCGTGGACACCAGGCATAACCCTCTTTACACATAGCTCTTTATAGTATGTCAAGGTTGATGTATGCTTTATGTTGGGCCTCATAACAAAATGACAGGCGTTGCTGTCCATTGACAAAGCCACATGACAGCGAGGTGTCACAAACAGAGAGAGCAGATGTATTATCGCTCCTCCACTTAGACAGGAATGACATCCTTTGAATCTCAGGAGACAATGTCGCAGGCGAGCTAACCTTAGTGTGCCAGTTGTACACTCAACAGTATTGACAGTCAACAATTCCACATCCATCCATCCTGGAGGAACACTGAGATCTAAAGACAGCAGGCTTCAGATTTCCTATGCAAAATATTAATAGACAAAGGGTGACTACAAACAATGTACCTCAGAAAAGGCAGCTAATATTCTGTATTTATGCTCATTGCCTCAGATGTACTCAAAAATTCCAATTCCATTCATTATTTTTTTTTCAAATGTTTCATGCTTTCATCCTATACTATGGAGAGAATTATTCAGAAAGACACACTATTAAAATTCCCTGCAAACAAATTTATCATATCAAATAAGACCATTTTATATTAATTAATCAGTTAATTGACTTGAAAGCCCATCAATTAGTTTTCTTTAGAATATGGCCCAAGATAACGTTATAAGCTAAGTCCTGGAAGACATCACAACCCTAGCATTATCTACCTACACTTCTAAAGCAGGTCACATACCTTCAGGACTCAATTTACTTATACACCCTACAATATTTTCCAGCTTTTATGAAAGTTTATAGAAAATTTTACAAAATCAGCACTATTTCTATAAAAATTTGGGGGGAAAAAAGAGAGAGAGAAACTCACAGCATTGTAGAGGTCGCAGCGTGTTCAGCACTACACAGATGTTATTCATAGTCACTGGTCCCCTGTAAGTAGGTCATTGGACCTACTTGCCCTTTTCAGTGATCCTGAAATATGGTGGCATACTTGAAAAGCCACATAGAAATGTGGGGCTCTCCTGATAAATCATTCCAGGATCAGCTGCTAACTCCGGCATTCAGATTCAGAGAAATGACAGCTGAGTCCTATTAGTAGAGGTGGGGAACAGGCAGCAGAGGTCGACAGGGTGATTAGCTCCCACCTTTCCTGGAAAGAGATTTCCCATTTGCTAGCAGAATAAGGAAGGACTGAAGTAGAGGCTAACCCTAAAGAAAACACCTGGAAACAGTAGCACCCTTACATGTGTTGTTAAGAAAGCCAAAGCAGGAGACTGGGGGAGGTTGGGACCTCACTCAGAAAGGCATCTGAAGACTGGCATCCAAAGCCAGATGAAGAAATTCCTCCTTTTCCTCCCTTGTGCACCAAGTCAAAGGAGAGAGAGAGGGGGGAAAATATAGAAAGAAAAAGAAAACTAAATTGAAACAAACTTCTTGTGCAAAATTGAGTCAACCCGCTGCATCAACCAACACACTAGCAGGTGGGACATCTACCTTAGGGTCACATGCCCTTGACTTCAATGTTCTTGCTCTAAATCACCACAGCAGAGAGACAAGCATCTGGGCATTGCTGCTTTAGGGGCCCACGAGCATAGCCAATGGCAGCTATAATCTCAGCCTATATGGTCTTTTTTCTTCTCATATCTTAACTACATACAGCCCCTCTCCTCTCTAATATAATCTCTTGCCTGATACCTGATAAAACAGAATAGATTGGTGCAACTTTATAGGTGGGAGTTGTGGGTATGTGAAACAACTAAGGACTTTTTTTCTCCAGGAAGAAAAAAAGAAAGTCAGTGTCTCAAGATAGCAATAAGAAGTGTACCATTAGGTATTCAAGATGAAAAAATGAGTTAAGCTATCAAAACCTTTTCAGCTGCATGAGTTGTGTATGTTAAGAGGCCTGGAAACTGCTTCATGTGTTTCACCTCCTGCTGTGCAGTTTTTATGCTGACAGGACTGAAGATAGCTTTTCTAGCTCGTGCTATCACAGGGAAAATGCTATATTAAACTAAGACATCTCTGATCATATGCTGAAAGTGCTCATGTAACATGTTCATGTTAAGTCCGTTTATCATTAGAGGCATGTTTAAAATGCAGTTGGTATGAGGTGTTCCAGATTTCAAAAAATTATCCCTTTGTTGAACTAATCCATAAATGGCTTGAATTTCCATTGTATAGCACTTCCAAAGCACAAAGTGAAACTCGTCTGAAAACACAGACTTAATTTGTTTATAGTGGAGAATGCAAAATTCATCCTATAGGAACAAAGAGAATTAACCAGGTTGGAAGAGACCTTTGAGATCACCGAGTACAGCCTATCATGCAACACTATCTAACCAACTAAACCATGGCACCAAGCACTCCATCCAGTCTCTTCCTAAACACCTCCAGTGATGGTGACTACACCACCTCCCTGGGCAGCCCATTCCAATGGCAAATCACTCTTTCTGTGAAGAACTTCTTCCTAACATCCAGCTTAAACCTCCCTTGGTGCAGCTTGAGACTGTGTCCTCTTGTTCTGGTACTGCTTGCCTGGGAGAAGAGACCAGCCCCCACCTGGCTACAACCTCCCTTCAGGTAGTTGTAGAGAGCAATAAGGTCTCCCCTGAGCCTCCTCTTCTTTGGGCTAAGCAACCCCAGCTCCCTCAGCCTCTCCTCATAGGGCTTGTGCTCCAAACCCCTCACCAACTTCATTGCCCTTCTCTGGACATGCTCCAGCAAGTCAACATCTTTCCTAAACTGAGGGGACCACAACTGGACACATTACTCAAGGTATGGCCTAACCAGTGCTGAGTACAGGGGCAGAATGACTTCCCTGCTCCTGCTGGCCACACTATTCCTGATACAGGCCAGGATGCCACTGGCCTTCTTGGCCACCTGGGCACACTGCTGGCTCCTGTTCAGCCTACTCTCAACCAGTACCCCCAGGTCCCTTTCTGCCTGGCTGCTCTCCAGCTACTCTGACCCCAGCCTGTAGCACTGCATGGGGTTGTGGCCATACCTGGTGCATCGGCTTGGGCTGATATTAGGAAGTTTCTAATGGATACTTGGCCTAAGCATGTTGAAAATCACCAATATTTTTTTCTAAATCAGTACAGCATTCCCAGGTCAAGTGTACAATGATAAAAATTCCATCTCTGGTTAACTGAACTGCAAGCTTCCCTATAAAAATTGTTAAATGAAACTTTGAGTGTGAACATCAAGCAAAGATTACAAGATCAAAAGTAGCCTCTCCATTATGGATCTACACAGTCCTATGAACTCTGCAGAGAAAACACCTGGGGCAAAAGTAGAGGGTTTTTTT
Organism: Picus viridis; assembly: GCA_033816785.1. Classification (NCBI taxonomy): domain Eukaryota; kingdom Metazoa; phylum Chordata; class Aves; order Piciformes; family Picidae; genus Picus; species Picus viridis. The sequence continues at coordinate 7,712,621 of CM066591.1, read as the reverse complement.
CCTAAACCTTTGTCTTCCTGACTGTACAAGTGTAGAGCTTAATCCTCTGCTGAGCTATATCCTACTATGTGCACAGTAAAATCTTTCACGATCTGATTTTGGGTTTTTTCCATACTTTCCAAGGGTAAGCTAAAATTCAGTTTTCAGTGACAAATAATTTAACTATTGTAACTGCCTGGACAAAACCATGCCTTAGGAAATGATAAAAACATTCCCTAAAATAGATGCACTAGAAATCCCCCAAATGACTGAAAGTAAAAATGACTCCTGAATTTCAAAACTCAGATTTTTTCATAAGAAAGCTGTCTACCTCAAAAATCTTTAAGTTGCACAAAGCTAATCTCATATGAAAAAATGGAGACCATAGAATGGTCTCAGTTGGAAGGGACCTCCAAAGGTCATCTAGTCTGACCAGCCTGCAGTATGCAGGGGCATCCTCAACTAGATCAGGTTGCACATAGCCCTCCCTGTCAAGCCTCACCTGGAGTATCTCCAGAGATGGGGCCTAAACTATCTCCACCAACCCCATGGGAAACAACTTCCTCCTAATGTCCAATCTAAATCTGCTCTTCTATAGTTTGAAGCTATTGCCACCCATCCTATCACCACAGGCCTTTGTAAACAGTCTCTCTGTCCTTCTTCTAGGCCCCCTTTGGGTTCTGGGAGGTCATTATTAGATCTCCCTGGAGCCTTCGCTTCTCCAGGCTGAACCACCCCAGCTCCTTCAGCCTGTCTTCATGGCAGAGGTGTTCCAACCCCCTTCCACTCAGTCTTATTACTGCTGGCCTTTGTATCCTCTGCACAGATTGTACCTCTCATCGTGTCGTTAGTAACACTGCATTTTGCTGCTGTCAGATACAACTAGACTCATTTGAGGGCCCAAGATGTCCATGGAGATGTTGTGAAGCCCCACCATGGTACCACATCAGAGCATTTCTTGTGGTCTGAGAAAAAAAAATAAAAAGAAGAAGAAGCAAAGTCCCTGAGGTCTGTCCCCTCACTGAGACAGCCTGAGCCCTACTGCAAAAGCTCCTCTGTGCTAGTGCCATCTTCATTTATTACAGCAGGGTGGCCATGGGAGGACAGAGCTTGACAAAGTTTCATCGTTCTGGGTGAAATGAGGCTGGCCGGTGAAATATCAGAGCCAAGGGAGAAAAAGGGAATATTAACCCCTTCCAAAAGCTTCTGTACACATGTAGAATATTATTTGGAGAACCACATATCTGATCTGCTAAGGACTCCAGCATCAAGAATATAAACAACCCAAAACAAAGTCTCACTTTTGGGTCCAGCACTGTGCTAGCTCCTGTACATTACACCTGTAGCTGTTACTACCATGGCCAGTGGTGCTACAGTTGGCCCTGCAGTGGAGTTCTGCCCTTGGTATGGCACAGATCCTGCCTTAGCACCAAATGTTCACTGTATAAGCTGTAACTCACACATGCAGGTGGGGTCTCAAAGATAGGCTTGTGTGTCTAAGCAGTCCTGAAAGAGGTACAGCACAGAGACAGAGATGTAAAAGCCTCCAGAGCTACCATCTATCAAGTTCAGAGGCTTCTCCCAGCCTGAATGGGGCAGAAACCCTCAGAAGGTCAGTGAAGTCCCCAGCCAGGTTTAACGGGCTTGGGCTGATCAAACAGCTTAAGCAGAGAGTTTAGGTTGTGGCAGGCTCCACTTTAAGTCTTGTCTAAATCCAAGAAGATCAGAAGATGAGGGGAAAATTAAAGGTTAGCTCTAAGTATCAGGCAAGAACCTGGGATGTGTTTTTTTTTTCTGTAGTCTTAATGAGTTTTGCCATCCTATATCTACTGACATTTTAATAACTGCTAAACCCCAGAAAGCCTCCAGAGAAGGTGCACTGATACTGTGATGAGCATAATATAAATGCATAGACAGACAGACAGATATTAATAATTTCTTCCTACTGATATATATGTGTATATATTCATATAATAATATAAAGCTTTCAGGGTATTTTACCCCTATTCAGCACAACAACATTTACTACTATCAGTCTAATCATAAATACAATTATTCTTGAGTACTCTATTACAAAACCCAATAAACTAGGCCTCAATAGAGATGCTGAAATTACTTAACTTTTCTTTAGAAAAATATTAAAATAGTATTATCACATCAATGAGAGGAAAAGACAGGAAGATAATAAAGTTATGTTAAACCTCCCTGTATTTACTCATGTGTGAAACAGTTATGTCTGGTCACATAATTGCAATGGTTCTGAGAAATATTTCATATTTTATAATGAACATTAAAAGAGTTTGTGGATCATTACTTTATATGAGTTCCAAAGTTATTACATAAAACCCAACAGGAATGGTTATAAATTATTTGATCCTCTACTCTGGCCTTGGTAAACATAACATGAAGGCTGAACTATCTCAGCAGACAAGATTCATGATAATAGGTAAAGTGCTTCTACAGTTAAAAAAATAAAAAGGAAGAAAATACCAGGTTACTTGTAAGCAAGGCTCTGAACAGCTTTTTCTTTGCTATTTCAAAGAAATCCTTTTCTGCAATGATCCTAACTATTAAAAAAAAAAAAAGAGGGGGGGGGGGGGGAAGCTTTGTCTAGAACAAAAGAAAACTTGCTCACAGGAATGTTCTGTGGTCTACCTATCTGGCATTATCGTAAGTGTGGCCCTAAAGTCACATCAGATTCTTGAACCCATAGCACAGGATGTTTGAGACACTATACTTAACCATGAAACAATGTTGTAAGCAGTTACTTGATTTTTCCAAAGGATCCTGAAGAGCATCTCATTGAAACTTGAAAAATAATAGTGTACTAACAAAAATTACACACTTGACACAATTATGAAGAATTTTTGTCTTCCAACTACAATTGGCAGCAGCATTTTAATTAATGAGTGATCATTTGCTCCAGAGATAAGTGTAATACTAAATGAATTTTGGTCCACTTCCCCCTCTCAGCTCATCTTTGTCTCTTGCTCCTGTGCTTTGTGTCAAAATACATTGTGGATGTTTTTGTTTTGTTCTATAAATGTCTTCTAAGAATATTAATATGGCAAATTAATTCAGTTATGCACACACACCATTTAATAAGGTTGGAAAACATATTTAGATATTCTGGACAATTTACAAAATATATTTCATGCAGATCATATCCAAGTCTCAAATCCTGCAAATTTCTGCTCACGGGCACCATGTGTTTCCTTGTGCAAGAAAACCCTTTCCCTGAAGGAATTACTGGGGTATACTTTTTGTTCCATGTAGACAGAAGCCTGGGCTGGGTGATCATGATGTCCTGTCCTCAATGACTGCTCTGCTATAGGTTTCCAAGACCATGGTTAGAAGCAAAAGCTGAGGATCAGTGATGTACAGAAGCTGAGTTGAGAGGACTTAACCCACTGAGTACCTGCTGTCAAAGCACAGTGTCAGGTCTTGTGAGGAACTTCTAATTTTTCCTTATTCCCACACCAGTGCCACTCTCCCCCCCCCCCCCCACCCCAATTCTAAGAGATCTTTTTTGGGTTTGTTTTTGTGGGCTTCTTTGTTTTCCTTTTTGACCCTTTTTAACCCTCCACAATTCTAGGAGCTACATTGAAACACTAAACCGTGCAGCCAAGGGCGCTTAGCCTTCGCAGACTTTCATCACAGAACACTTAGGTATGAAAGCTTCCTGCCTTGCAAGTTATCTAATTGTCTAATGCCAGGTGTGCCTGCATTGATGTGGGTCAAGGTCCTACCCATGAGCACCTTGTGCCCCAGAGAAGTTAGATTTTGTTAGAATTTTCTTAGTTTTTGTACTTCCTCCTCTTCAACAAACAGCCAAAACCACTCTGTGCTTTAAACAGCTTACCACTGTCACAGTCCTATTTCTAGTATTGCTACTAGTTTTCTATGTTATGATTTCATAGTTCCTGCATTGCAGATATTCACAGCTATAACTTTTTCAAGCTGGAAGTCTATCTGCTGCTCTCACTTTTGTCTCACTCTTGTCCTTGTCTTCTTACACTTGAAGGCACTAGCTGTTTCCATTTGTCAAATAACTACCTATTTTGTTAAATAATAACTTTCTTTGACATTTCAGGAAATCTCAAGAAGGAAACAGCTTCCATCATGTTGCCTGGAAATTCTTCCTGGTTGAGCAGGGAGCTTTTTTTGTGGATTTTTTTCAAGGGATATTCTGACTTCTAACATCATCCTTTTGCATTAAAAGTATACAGCTAGTGGTACTGATGCTGAAGGATTTTACAGAGGAAGCAACCTGAGATATTCAATAAAGTCTGGCAAGCGCAGGTGCCCCTGATGCAGGGATGGTGTGGAACGAGTGTAGCTTAAGACAGCAAAGCAAGAAAAACTTCCAGGGCTACTCTGGGGAAGGCAGAGGTTTGTTTGAAGGACTTTGCTCCTTAAAGATTATCTATTCCTCTCGGGTTTTCATTTGACAAACATTTCCAAGCCATCTGTGTGGCAGCCTCTAGGTGGTGCTGATACTGCACATCTCCGGCTTCCCGGCACAATGAAAACATTAATTTGCTATGAGATAATTCTTGACGTAAATGTAAAATGGTGCCCATTCGAACTCAGTAATGAAGCATGGTGCATTTCTACAGCTCCTAATTTGACTAGTTAAATGACTCCATTACGTGTCTAACAGACAGAAGCAAATAATTTCTGGTCAGTTGACGCTCACTTATCCGTATCATTTTACCCTGAAAATAAAGTCTCTAATCTACAGTTTCTTTGTCTTAGGTTTTTTTTAAAATATTATTAAAGCAAACATACTTATATAAGAGAGATTAAACCAACACAAACTAACAATTAAGGCTACAATACAGAAATCAAGTTTATATAATGTGGGAGGATGCATAAGGAATTAAAATTAAATAATAAATTAAACGACTGCTTATGTCTGTTATTTGCAGTGTGAGATTTGACAACATTGCCAGTTAGGAAAAGCAAAATGTCTTTATCAAATTCATTGACTTTGAAAGCCACTTTAAATACTGCCTGCAATTCTGCCTGTAAAACTTCCCCACACAACTTTGAGAATGTTTGGAAAGACTCTTTACAGTACAGAGCAATAAAATAAAAATGTTGCCTTAATAAATATCAGGTGATGAATAATTTTGCCCTGAGGAAAAAAATGGTTAATGCTGAATCTTAATGTTCCTCATCTAAATGCTTTTTTCTTCCTGCTAAAAACAAGTTTAGAATTAAAGCATATCACTTTACACATATTGCATGCATATTAGTGAGACACAGCTGCTTATGCCCTGCTCTTAAGAGCCATATGATTAAGTTATGGGATATCAGATAATCCAAAGTCCCTTTCTATTGGTCACCTTTTGCAGACAAAGGCTTTTTAGTTTTAAGTCCATTTAATGACAGAATGTCCAATTCTGTAAATGTGTGAGTAATTCCAGTGGAACACCTGTGGCTCTCCCTACTAGAATGCAGGAGGAAAGACATAAAATGTCATTACAGTAGCATTCAGAGTCTGACTTTAACAAAAAATAGTCGCAATAACGGCTGCCACTCCAGTCTGATGTATTCCATCATACTCGGGTTTCCATGGTCTCAGAGAAGTAAGTGTGAGCTTACATACCATCTGTGGTACCAGGCTTCATCACAGTGGGGTGAGCTAAGGACAGAGCAACATTTTCTGGTTGAAGTCACGGGTCCTGTGGGCTCATTTCCACAACAGTTTGTGGGGTGGAGGCATGTGATGCAACATTATTACCATGGGAAACATAAAGGGAAAGTTTTCACACTACTCTTAAAAACAAAACAAACAAACACCACCACCACCTCCCCCCCCCAAACAACAACAAAAAAAAACGCAAAAAAAACCCCAAAACAACAACAAAAAAAGTACTTCACTTTATTGTCATGGCTTTCCCCCCTGTTATCATGTAATTACATCTGGGTTTTTCCCCCCAAATATTTAGTCACTATTTGAGACAGTTTTGTATGAGCAAAAGTTTGCTAATGACGGGGAAGAGAGACAAACAAACTTTGGTGCCTCTGGCGCAATGTCCAGGAAGTTTTCTGTTGGTGTTGTTTTTGCAACCGTGACAGGGAAAATGTTATGATCCAAATCAACCCATGGAGAGTTAACATTAAAATTAATGGGCTTCTTAATAGTAGCCATTCTTCAAACAGAAGAAACATTCAAAGTATTTACAACTAAAATATAAAGCTCAATATCAATGTTCAATTTCAGCAGGGTTAATTTTTGAGAGCATGCTTAAAGTGTCAGTGAATCACAGGCTCACTGCTGCTCTCGAGGAAGGCAATGGCAAAACTCCCAGCTAACTTCAATGAAAGGAGGAGCAGACCCTGAATGGAATAAAGGAGCAGAGGAAACAACTCCATACGGAAATGGCAAGTGTTCAAAGATGAGTTCATATCAGCAGAAAATACACAAGCAGCCTGACAAAAATACATGAAGAGTCAAAGAAGCAATCTCTGTCTTGGGGAATCCAAAATAGCAAGCAGAAGATTGCAGGACTGAGGGGATAGGACACTGGCCTCAGCCTCTGAACATCAAGCCCTTGGTTTATCAAGGGCTGGGATGCACATGCAGAAGCTGGCATGAGGCCACTCAACACTGCACACAAGCAAATCAACCAACTGGGGCACCAAGCAGGATATCTGCAGCCAAGGCAACTGCAAATATCAATGCATGGAGCAGCTACAAAAGATGAGAAAGATGATTAAATGAAATGATGGTGAGGCTGTAAAAATGTACTTCTTCAAGCAGCTGAAGTCTAAAACAAGCTATTGAAAATGGGATGGCTGCCAGAATTAGGGAAGAAAGAGGCAGAAGGAGGGGGACACTTCAACAAATATCTGTGGAACATCTTTGGAGGCAGGGGAGGTACCTGTGGATGGAGGACTAACGTGACACCTACATATAAATGACAACTCTTGGGAGAGGAGGCAGCTCAGGGGAAACCTTATTGCTATCTACAACTACCTGAAGGAGGGTGTAGCCAGGTGGGGGTTGGTCTCTTCTCCCAGACAACCACCAACAAAACAAGAGGATACAGTCTCAACCTGCACCAGGGAAGGTTTAGGCTGGAAGAAGTTCTTCACAGAAAGAGTGATTGGCCATTGGAATGGGCTGCCCAGGGAGGTGGTGGAGTCACCATCACTGGAGGTGTTTAAGAGGAGACCAGATGAGGCACTTGGTGCCATTGTTCAGTTGATTAGATGGTGTTGGGTGATAGGTTGGACTTGATGATCTCTAAGGTCTTTTCCAACCTGGTTAATTCAATTCTATTCTATTCTATTCTATTCTATTCTATTCTATTCTATTCTATTCTATTCTATTCTATCATGGAAGTTGAACACCAGTCTGCCTGATTTCAGCAGTGGGAAAGATATTTGAAATACTAATCAGGGACAACACAGGGAAAGTTACAACTTAATTATTCAGCATGGATTCACAGAAGGGAGATCATATGTAACAAAACTGATAGAATATTTGAAAAACAAACCAACCCCAAGCAAAAAAAATAACACAAACCAAAACTCCCCAAATCCTCAAACAGAACCGAAAGCAGCCATGAACATGATTTACACAGACTCTGTGAAAGGTATGATCCTGTAACAGGCTGCAGTGTTGTAAGTTCTGACAAGAGGGTGAGCTAAATAATGCACAACGAACCGGACAGTGTACGAGGGCACAGCTCTCTGTATGCTAACTTCAAGACAGAAGAGTGATGGGAGGCAATGGCAGGCCCGTCCCGAAGAGCACTGAAGAGGCTGATTTTATTCCGCTTCTCTTTCTCTTCAATGACATGCAAAAAAGGGATGAAATTTATTCAAAGTAGAAAATGGAGGAGAAGTCACAGACAATATGAATGAAAGGACAGTATATAAATAAAAAAATGCAGCCTGCCTTTGAGTGAGCAGGGAAAGTGATGGGATGCTATTCAATAAAGAAAAAAAACGTCAAGTAACATTGTGGTAAGAACAAAAGGCAGGCGCCACTCGCTGTCCTCCTTAAGCAGACACGAAAGGGCTATAAGTGCAGTGAATAATTAGAAATTAGACTCTAAAAACCTTAAGCCTAGGACCTATTGTCAACATAAAAAGAAGCAGAGATATTTCTGGAATTTCCAAACTGAGGCACTGACTAATCTGTGCAAAATCATTCCTGCAGGGTGTAACAGGATAACAAGGAAATATCTGGAAGCCTACCCTAACTTTGGCTATCTTTATCATTAGATATGTACAGAAAATCCAAATAGCTGAGTGACAAAATTATCCCAGTGAGTCAAAACCAAACCAGATCAGTATTCTTTAAAAGCCGAGGTAAGCAATATCCAGCTGCCAAAGTAGCCCAAGTTACAGCCGTGTCTAACAAGTGTGCATGAGCTGAAACTAAGGAAAAGCAGGCATTAATGGAATTTAGGTGGAATTTCTTTACACAGAGATGATAGTCGATGTCACAGGCAACCCAGGGCAGCATTAACAACCTGTGGAAAAATACTGCACCGTGACTCGTTCAGAAGAAAAGGCAAACAGTGAAAGGATGCCGCTAGCTTTCCATCCTCCAGTACTTTAAAACGATGTGAACCACAATTCAAGTGAAATACTAAAATAAAGACTCTCTGGCGGGCCAGGTAAGCAGTGTAAACTGGCACAACTGCAAATTTTCATGCATGTAACATGTGAAAGCATATCACTGAGAGGTGCCAGGGATGTGCAACCAACCACCCCCATGCCTTTGGGCTGCAGAGGAGCCCAATGGCCTGGTTGCCCCTGCACATCCGCAACTGGAGCTAATTCACTTAATCTGCTTTGGTGGGGTTTTTATTATTTTCCAAGCAAAAATACATCACAAAAAATGGGCCTCAAGGGAATACTCTTGGTGATGTTGTTTCCCTCATAGCTGGTCTTGCAAACCTGGCATGAAGCTACTAGAAATGTGAGGCTGGAAATTCTATTGCTCAAACTATCACAGAAACAAATGAGATTTACATGCAACGGTACAGCCACAGTATGAGTGATAGACTAGTATCTACATGTGTCTGTAATTGATAGCAAAGCCCTTATTGCCTGCACAGCAATGCAAGTTTATTTGGTGATGTTTTTAGCAAAACAGCACCAATCCAATCAAAGGGGTCTGCTTAGGAGGAGATCTTCTGCAACAGCATTTCAGTGGCCTCCTTAAAGATTTCTGGCAGGGAACAATGCTTTACAGAGAGGTGTTTCTGTTGGGACCCTCTAGGAGGTGACAGAGGCAGACAAGCAGGGCTTGACTTCCAGATGGGGCCAAGAGTAGGAGAAAAAGGTAGAGAAGAGACCAGGAAAAGATGCAACAACACAGGGTTCAGGGGAGATATTTTGGAAAAGACCAGACCAAAATATCACCACCACCCCAAGAAAAACCTAGAAAAACATAAGAAACCAGCAAAGAACAACCGATCAAAATGAGAGACACCAACAAAACACCCATACTCTCAATGATACATATTTTCAGGTTTGCTTACTATCAAAACCTTCCTCAAGTTCGTGGAGAATTTCTCACCAATTTCAAAGAGGCACTGGGCCCATTCTTACTTGGCAGTTACAATACAATATCACACTGGAACTGGCCACACAGCCTGGCACCATATAAAGACTTTCCTAGCTGTTATTTTCAGTTACAAGGTCCCACAGAGCCTACAGACTAGTCCAGGGAGCAGCAGATAAACTGCTGTTTGCCCTGCTTTGGGAAGAAAATTATCTCCACCTAACCTGGGCATATGCTTTCAGGATACATCCTTGAAGCTAGAGCTTGTAGCAGAAGCCCCAAGATATACCTAACAACAATGTCAAACTCTGCAAGCACAGCACAATGAATACTAGAAATACATAGACTGCCAGACTAAGAGGTGGATCAACAGCAAGGAAAGAGGGTAAAGGAAGGAGATGGAGGTCAGTTTGCAGCATGAGTTCTGTGCTGTAGGTGCTGTGACCCAGCTGCCCCACACCTTCTCTCCTTGCTGCTTGGGAAGCCTTCGATCCTAATGAGGGAAACACATTGTCTTTCCCATTCTGCACCTAAATATCACCATCATGTTACTTCACACTAGGACATAAGATAGATTCATAGGCTCTGTTGGCAGGGCCAGCACACTCCTTACTGGTTACCCAGAACACAGGAAGGGCTGCTTAGGGAAAGCACAGCATAAATATATTTTTGCTCAGAGCAAAGCAAGCATCTCCCCAGTCACCACTCCCACCACCCATCCAGAAAAGATTGTCATGAAGTTGCAGCCATAATTCATATAAATAGCACTAAACTTTAATTAATAACAAAACCTAACACAGCACCCCTTAATTACAATCAGACCCATGAATGAAAGGAGTCTAGAATGAACACAAAGGGTTAAAATACCTGTCTGGAGCCTATTTTTTTTTCCTGAAAATCCTAGTCATTGAGAATCATCTGTCAGCAAGACAAAATTAATTACTACATCAGTTCATGATTGCTCTGAAGGTCAGCATTTAGTGTGACAAGCTTACAGGACAAAATCATTTTTGGCCAGCAAAAGGCTGAACATATAACATGGCGTTAGCTATTCGTTATTTTCAGTGGAACAGGTCAGTCTGGGAAATCAGTTCTGTTTTTACATTTTGTGGAAGTCAAAGTAATTTCTGTGTAAGCTGTAGGGACTTTGATTTTAGAAGTGCTGCACGAACTGTTTTAAGTAATGTGTGCTGGGAATGTTCTCAGACACAAAATGTCCAGCAAAAGCTTTGACAAAGATAATATTCAGTTGCTCCTAAGTCCTTCTAGGGGAGCCGGTACTTGTAATTCTTCTCTCAGTTACTTTGTTTTGTTCCAGACAGATTTTTCAGTTTCTTGCAACAGATCCTGACCTGTTTGTTCTGAGGGAGTCTGACATCCTAGCCTTTTGTCCCAAGCTCAAAGACAGCCCATGTTTCTTTACAGCTCTAATGTCAGGCACTCTGATTTTGTCTTTCTCCAGTCTTTCTACTATCACAGGTTAAAAAAAAAAAAAAGAAAGAGCAGCATAATGGAAGGTTTTGTTGTTGTTGTTTTAGCTATGAAGTTATTTTTTGTTTCTTCAAGTTGAGTTGAAGGGGAGTTTACTGTGCAATTGTGCTACTTTTGCTGCAAACATCTGATTATTCCAATGTTACTTGTCACGTGTAACAAACAAAGAAATGTCCCTGAAAGCAAGGGCTAGATCATCATCTACTGCACAGTTCTAGCATATTGGATCTGAAAGGTGCTGTTTAGAAAACAATTTTTCTGGAATCAGTACTACTGCCCACTGTGGTTTTACCCTGCCTGGTAAACCTGGATAGCTTTCTGTAATGTATCTAAGCTCCTGGCAAGCAATGGTGGATGTTAGTGGCCCTGCAGCTCAGCATTGTCAGAGCCAGATTAAGTGATGAAAATAAATCACCATTGATCTGTTGTCCACTTTGTGTAATTAATTTCCTTTGCACAATATGTGAGAATATTTACTCTGGTGTAGATCCTGGGTTCATCTAGTCTAGGATCTTGTTTCCCATAGTGGTTAGTGGGCCAGCCGAGTGACAGAGCTTGACTTAGGACTGTCAACTAAACCATGCACTCAGATGTTTTTCAGATCATGTTTTGAACATTGGCATCAGTTTGTGAAGAGACAGTTCTCCCTCAAGAATTTGTTAGAATTAGACTTTTGATTATTTTGCTGTCTCCCAGAGCTCTTTCTAAAGAAATAATCCCTCAAAAGAAGTAATACCACTGTCACTTAAAAAAAATAATCAACCTGTTATTAAAATAATTTGTGGAGCAGTATTTGTTATAGACAACACCATATATTGCAGTACCAAGTATTGCAATACTTCAGACATGTCAGCTGAGGGATGTGAAAGGTCTTGGGAGTGCTCTGTGCTGCAGCTTTATGTTCTTCACAGTCTGTTTTTCAGCCTCTTGTTTTTCAGCCTCTCGTGGCTCCCTTGCCACTTGTGGTTAGTCTGATTTCATGAGTCAGTGGGGAGGTGCTTGCTAGATGGTTTGGTCAATGAGATGGCAACTGAAGTGACAGTAATGCTAGGACATCTGGTCCCACTGTGCTGCTTCGTTTTCCTCCCAGGTTTTAATCAGCAGGCCTGCTTTCGTCAGCTAGGTGCAACCATAAGGAAGCACTGCTGTGAAGGAAAGGAGGAAGAAAGGACGCAGGAACAAATCCCTTTTCATCTCTCCTGCGGGAACCTTGGCACAGGCAGGTTCAGAGCCCCTGAGCTGTAGGTGGAGGAGGGCGCTGGCAAACAGAGAAGCAAGGCAGTGCAAAGCAGGTCCTGGACTAGCGTTTCACCTTTTAACGAATCTTCGGCATATTGCTTTTCTGTGCTGTAGTAAGCCAGCTTGCCTAACAGCACCCTCTACTGAGTCCTGCAGTGGAATTAGTAGAGGAGTAGTGGGAGCAGCCTGTATCCCAAGGTCCCGTCCTTCACGATTAGGGCAATGCTTTGTAATCTAATCAGTAGATTTAGAAATATAATACACAGGTACACACATCTTCAGCAACTTCATGAGAAGGATATTCAAGGACTGCTTTCTGCCTCAGCTAACATTTATCAAAAATCACAAAAGAGCTTGGTGGGTTATAAAGCAGCACAGTAGGGAGGTGTAAATATAACCTGGGCTGAAAGCATCTTAACTGCAGAGTGCAATTACAAATAGAAAAAGGTTATTTACATGCAAATAGAATTATAGGCGCCCAGTGTGAGAAACGCACAAATAAAAGACAGTGTTCGCAAAGAAAATCCAGTGACCTGGATGTGTATTTGGCCTCATGCACTGGAAACCGCCAGAGAGAATACTCTTGGAGATGCTACATTTTGGGTTGCAGTTACTCATTTCTTTGTGGTGTCAGTGTGTATCCATGTTCCTCAGAAACATCCCAACTTTTCCGAAAGGGTAGAAGATACATCTTTAAATGGGTATTTACTTAGTGTTTTACTTTGATATTGTGCTGCTTCTTGCAGTTTATATCATGCTGAAGAGTAGGCAAATACTTTAGCTACGGTCATTGTACATGTTTCTTGTAGTTCTTATGGTGGGCAGACTAGTTCAGACACAAATTGTGGAATAATACTCATTAGCTTTTTTTTTTTTTTTAATGGTACAGTGTTGTCTGCAACAGTACTTAGGTGAGATTCAGAGCAAGGAGAGGCAGGCAAGGCAGATGTAAATAGAAAAAAACAATTTTGGCTTTTGGTTTTACATCTGCATGTTTTTATTCCTCACTCTCCCATCCCATGCCAGTAAGTTATTAAGAACAGTTAGTGTTTGCATTTCTGCAGAGGAATCTTGATTACGGTGGAGCAGTAGTTCTGTGTAGCTAGACTTCTTTTACAATCATCATTTGGTCTCTAAAAGCTGGATGAGACTGTAAGGAGCCACAGAATCACAGAATGTTAGGGGCTGGAAGGGACCTCTGGAAGTCATTGAGTCCAGACCCCCTCCCAAAGCAGGATCACCTAGGGCAGGCTGCACAGGAATGTATCCAGGCAGGTTTTGATAGCCTCCAGAGAAGAAGATTCCACAGCCTCTCTGGGTAGCCTGTTCCAGAGGAGACTGAGGGGTGACCTTATTGCTCTCTACAACTACCTGAAGGGAGGTTGTAGCCAGGCAGAGGTTGGCCTCTTCTCCCAGGCAGCCAGCACCAGAACAAGAGGACACAGTCTCAGGCTGCGCCAGGGCAGGTTTAGGCTGGATGTTAGGAAGAAGTTCTGTACTGAGAGAGTGGTTGCCCATTGGAATCGGATACCTGTGGAGGTGGTGGAGTCACCTTCATTGGAGGTGTTCAGGAGGAGACTTGATGGGGTGCTTGGCTGCATGGTTTAGATATTGGGTGGGTTGGATTGGTTGATGGGTTGGATGCGATGATCTTGAAGGTCTCTTCCAACCTGGTGTATTGTATTGTATTGTATTGTATTGTATTGTATTGTATTGTATCACCCTCACTGTGAAGTGTCTCCTTGTGTTGGGGTGGAACCTCCTGTGTTCTGGCTTGTACCTGGCCCCGGGTCTCTCAGTCTTTCTTCATAGGAGAGATGTTCAAGTCCCACAATCATCTTCATAGCTCTCTGTTGGACTCTCTCCAGCAGATCCCTGTTTCTCTTGAACTGAGGAGCCTAAAACTGGCTACAGTATTCCAGGTGTGGTCTCATCAGGGAGAACCTCCCTAGTCCTGCTGGACACACTTTTCTTAAGGTAGTCTTACTGCGGAAAAATGGCTAATATTTTATAGGTAAGAAAAAGATTTGAAGTAGTTATGGCTTGTTGGCATTCAGACATATGGTCTATTTCAGGAAAACTCCTTGAACTAGCAAATGCAATTGCTCCTCCACCTTTGCTTAGAACTTTCATCTCTACTTGATGACGTACCAGTGCAGGCTGCTGGATTGCTGATAATCCTCACAGCAATGAGAAATTTGTAGATGGTTCTGTTGACATAACATGCAAACCCAGAGTTTGGATGAGTCATGTTTTATCTTTGAAGAATGTCCATGATGAATTAAACCAAGGGGTTCTCTCTCTCCTCTTGTTCTTTACAGTAGCACGTGGTGGATTGCTAAGAAGAAAGTCAAATCACAGGAAATGTGATTTCTCCCAGTGTATCTCCTGGATGCAGGCAGATACCCTGGGCCATCTACAGTTTAGGGAATTGCCAAGCCATTGGCTGTGGCCTCATCTTTGCATTTAGCAGTTCTTGAGTGGCTCTTCTTCCATTAATTGCTTTCAATTCATGTAATCATTTGTTGAGCACATATACTCTTGCTGCCATAGCATTTTGTGGCAGAGTTTGACATTTTTGTGATGCAGTGTACAAAAAAAGATTTTGTCATGAGTGGTCATTTAATGAAATTCTCCCAATTTTCCTGTTTTGAGAAATCCTGAGAGTGATTTTGCAGTTGCTTTCACCAGCCTGGATGTGATTTGTCTGTCCAGGAAGACTCGCTTCTAGGCTGAGGAGTGGTTGTCACCTCAGTATTCCTTTTACAGAAGTCACTGACTGTCCTTGTGCTTGGTCTTCACGCTTTACTGTATTCTGCTAAATTGTCTTGAAGAATTTTTGTGGGCAAATCAGCATGCAAAATATGATGTTCTCAAAAAAAGCCATTGGTCCTATACAGAGTCAGTACTTGTTGGGACCTCAGTCAGGTCTTGGAGCTGCACCAAAGGTCCAATGATTCTACAGGTGACATTTCGTGGTTTAGTGAAGTGCCAAGGTATCAGTTTATAGACCAGACTACACATGTCATTCTTCAGTTCCCTTTAAATACAGCTTTTGGATGGATTGTGCTGCAAAACACAAAAGACACCTTGCAGGGTATTTGGTCTACAGACCAGCCTCTGCTCCACTGTTTCCAGCGCAGAAAAGAGGAGACTGGGCTGCTGTTTCTCTACTTGTCTGCTTGCATATATTAGTAGCAATTTCAGTGAATAAACAGATACCTGGGGCATGCTTCTTTCGTGATTTTGAACAGGGCTACTTGTGGCTAGGCTATCCAGAGGCACTCTGTTACATTTGTTACTATCCTCTTGAAACGAAAATAATAACTGTTACTGTTTAGAGAGGCCAGCTGAAGTATGGGCTGGGTGAGTGGGCAGTGAGATGGATTGAAAACCAGCTTAAGGTGTAACACTGATTAACCTGAAGACCTGTGAAACTTGATTCATTTGAGACTGTGTTATTGTGAGTTGTTTCAATGCTGCTGAGCTAGGTGAAGAAGAATGGGTGGGTAGCTTTCTTCCAGGCTATCAGACTGAAACAGCTGGGCAAAACATCTGATAAGCATTGGTACTATGCAAGAGAGAGTAAGGGGCCCATGGGTTTCAACATAGTGGGTGCTACTGCAGTCGTATGTCATGGATACTTGCACACAGCTGATGAGAATGTGGAACCACTAAAGAAAAGGACCTTGCCTCAATGAGCAGCCACAAGCACTAAAAACTTGGTGATAACCATAGTTTTATGGTTGCTGTTGCTAAGCTACAGGAGCAAATTGCATGGTTAAGCAGGGAACATAAAACTGTAAAAAGTAATTTTTAGCCAAGTGGGTTTAAACTAAAGTGGATGTAAAAATCATGCAGAACTTTGTGTCCAAAGAAGAGGAACAAAGCTGATGAAGGGTCTAGAGA
The DNA here is from genome assembly GCA_033816785.1 of Picus viridis. Lineage (NCBI taxonomy): Eukaryota > Metazoa > Chordata > Aves > Piciformes > Picidae > Picus > Picus viridis. The sequence goes on along the minus strand of CM066591.1, from coordinate 7,696,468 downwards.
ATGAAGTCTTGTGAGGAGCAGCTGAGGGAACTGGATTTCAGCCTGGAGAAAAAGAGGCTCAGGGGAGACCTTCTCGCTCTCTACAACTACCTGAAAGGAGGTTGGAGCCAGGTGGGGGTGGTCTCCTCCCAAGTTACAAGCAAGAGGGCAATAGGAACTGGTATCAAGTTGTGCCAGAAGAGGTTTAGATTGGCTATCAGGAATTTTTTTTTTTTTTTTTTTTTTGCTGTGAGGGTTGTCAAAACCTGGATCAGGCTGCCCAGAAGTCAACATCCTGGGAGGGATTTAAAAGGTGTGTAGATGTGGTGCTGAAGGACATGGATTACTGGTGCATTTTGAAATGTTAACAGCTGGACTTGATCTTAAGGGTCTTTTCCTACCTAAGAAATTCTGTGATTCTGTGTCTTAAAAGTCAGAGATATTACTTTGTGTGGAAAAACTTCCACAGTCAAATTAGTACCTTACATGTTTGCCTTACTGTCCTTACAAGATTCTGTGTGAAACTGAAGGGAGATGCTTTTATCAAATCTTTTTTCTTGGCTCATATTTCCCCAGTTTGTTTACAAACAGAAGTTTAATACCACAATTGTGTTCATTTAAGGTAAAAGACATTTCTTTATATTGTGAAGAGACATTTAGGCAGTGGAAGGAGCCCAAACGGCCCATTTCACTTTCTTGCATGTGAAACTCTCGAGATGATCTTCATGCACAAGGATTTTTATTTTGCTGATACCATGTCTGTTAACATATACTGACTGCTTACAAGTGGGTTCTGCAAAACAAAACTGAGAGCACAAAGGGTTAGGTGCAAAAGACTGCATGTGGCTTGAACTTAAACTTCAAACAAAGGTCCACTTGGGGTCAAAATGCCTAAAACTTCCCAGAAGTTACAAGCAGGCTAATTCTAACTCACAAATTAATAATTCCCATGTAATCTCAAGGTGTTCAGTCACAGAGTGTATCTGCTCTAGCCCAAAGATACACATCAGCTGCTTTTTCTTTTTAACATCTGTGGTCAGATGTGGCTTCGGGTTGTGAGCTTTCACTCACCTCCTGCGGTCTGGAAAACAGATGGTTGTGCACAAGTGTCAGGTGATATAGCATCATACCTACCATCACTGCAGGGTGCAGCGCTTGCGTTGGGTAAGAAGATAACTTTTCTTTCAGTAGCCACAGTTATTGACATTCCCTTCTACTACTTTCAAGGGATAGAAGCCCTTGCAATTTTAGACTCAAATAGAAATACAGGGAGTGATTTGGAATTTTTTTATTCCTCAGCAGTGTTTACCAGAATTCAAGTTGAGCTCTTTGTGTATTTGATAGATATTTTTTTCCCCAGCCGCTGAGCTGCATCAACCCAAGGTTTCCTTCATTATCAAACATTTGATTCAAACTTGTTTCTGCTGTAATCGTCTTGTCACGTCGTACTTTCTTTCAGCTTCAGACACTTGTCACCTGCAGGTGATCATCTCCCAGTGTCTCTCATTGCAGAGGGAAATAGTGCCAGATACGCACACGCATATTTGAGGAAAGGTTTTAGTAATGCAAAAGTTTGTATCGTGTTTTATCATTACTGTGCCACAAGAATAACGATTCACCAGCATTTTTTCCCCTCTTTTTCAGCATTTGATACTGCTTTTCCTCGGTGAGAATGGCAAGGATTCGGATTCCTAACACAGTCATTATACTTTTAGTTGCAGTTCAGACTGGATTCTTATTCTTCATGTATGCCCGGTACAGTAACTTAGTGCCTCACTCTGAGCAGAAACCACCTCAAGTCCACATCCTCATTCTCTCCTCCTGGCGCTCAGGATCTTCTTTTGTTGGTCAACTTTTCAGCCAGCACCCCAGCGTCTTCTACCTGATGGAACCTGCGTGGCACGTGTGGGTTACGATGTACATGAACAGTGCCAAAGTCTTACACATGGCAGTGCGGGACCTAGTCAGGTCGGTCTTTCTGTGTGACATGTCTGTGTTTGATGCTTACATACCTTGGAAAAGGAACTTATCTGACCTCTTCCAGTGGGCAGTGAGCAGGGCTCTGTGTTCAGCTCCTGCTTGTGACTCCTTTCAACGTACTGACATATCCAGTGAAACAGCATGCAAGACTCTTTGTGGACGGTACCCATTCAGCAAAGTGGAGGAAGCCTGTAAAACTTACAGCCACGTGGTCATCAAGGAGGTCCGATTCTTTGACTTGAAGGTCCTCTACCCGCTTCTCACTGATCCATCCCTGAATCTCAAAATCATTCACTTGGTCCGTGACCCCAGGGCCGTTGTCAAGTCACGGGAACAATCAGTCAAAGCGTTAGCCCGTGACAATGGAATTGTTTTGAGTACCAATGGCACTAGGGTGGAAGACAGCAAATACAAAGTGATGCAAGAGATTTGTAGAAGCCACGTTCAGATTTATGAAACGGCTACGCTAAAACCACCCCACTTCCTTAAAGATCGCTATTTAATGATCCGTTTTGAGGATCTGGTCAGAGATCCACTGGCAGAAATCTCGGAAATGTATCAATTTGCAGATCTTAGTTTGACCCCCACGCTCAAAAGCTGGATCTACAACATCACACACGGACAGGGACCGGGACAAAAAAAAGAAGCCTTCAAAATTACATCTCGAGATGCAGTTAGTGTTTCACAGGCCTGGAGAAAAGTTCTGTCCTTCGAGAAAATTAAGAAAATTCAGGAAGTTTGCAAAGGTGCTATAAACATGCTTGGCTATCAGCTGCTGGATTCAGAAAAAGAACAAAAAGATATGTCATTGGATTTAGTGTTGCCTAGACGGCAGTTCAGTTGGTCGTCGCTTAACCCAAAGGAATGAGACGTTATTTTAAAGAGAGCTGGTGGAGAGAGGGGTAGCTGGTTGAGTATTTGTCTACTCTGCAGAAGCAATTTGAAAATCCTTGCCTGACGAGTTTGTCTTCCTGACTGATGAATGGAAGGAGAGGGAAAAAACCCTCTCTGAGTTTCTTACACTGCAGAAACAAAAAAGCAATACGAGAAATGCCATGAGATACTTGTCAGATAGCAAATTTACAGCTGAGCTGTGCTGTTCTCAGTGTTGTTGGAAAATATAATGTAAGTACTTTCTATTAAAAGATGAATTGTCCAAAATGTCTTCATTTGATAGCAGTTCACTCCTGGGTTTATGCTTTAAATATTTAAGAATCTCAGTTCTTAAGTTTCGTGTAAATGGAACAAAGTAGAACTAAATTATTTTGCCTTCTTCCAGAATTTCTCCACTTCCTTCTTTTGCTTTAGCATTGTTGTGCAGTTGTGTTACTTTTTTTCAGACTTCTTGATCTTTTAAATGTTAACATAAAAGTTCTGCAAAGTTCTGCAAAAGCAGGGGCAACTGCAGCGGTTCTGTTTTAAAAGGCATAGGCAGGAACTTGTTTTGATTTCTTGGTGGTTTCTCTGGAGTGGCAAAGTTTGCTATACTTGAATGTGATGTTCCCATGGAGTGCAAAAAGCAAAAGATGAAGAAACTCTGAATGAAATCACAATGGAAACAGCTTGTTAGTGCCCCCCCCCAGCATGTGTTCTAGCACAGTGACACAGCATAGGTACGCTCTTGCTCCCGCAGCACGATTCTTACTATTATCCTCTCTTCAGCACTACAAGTTGTGGCCAGTGAAGATGACTGAGAAATTTAAAGTGCCTTGGAAATCTGTGTATTGATTCTACTGCTCTCTGGAAGTGATCAATATTCAACTTCTATAGGACTGGATTCTTCTGGATTGTCTGGATAACACAAATGTTTCTTGGCACTGTACATGAATTGATGCTCACAGTGTGGCAGGTGGGTTCAGTGGAAGTACAGCTTAGTACAATCCTTTGTGTTGCTTCTTGCATGTGGTCACCTTCGAGCGGTGGCTTAAACCCAAGCACCTATAAAGTGTTTGTGACACGTCTTACTGTTCTGCTGCACTCACAAAGAAGAGAAAGTGTTTCTTCCATAAAATGGAGGGTTTGGAAATTTTCTTGTGCCCTTTTTTTTAAAGTTTGTTTTTAGAATCGAGGGTTTCTGCCTTGGGCATTATGGTTTACTCATTAATCTTGCTGGCTTTGGTATTTATCAGTTAGGATTTACAGTCTATACATTTACTGCTCAAGAAATAGTGTTAAACTCTGAACTCCTGCAACCGTCTGGGCTCTAACATTTGCAGTTTTCCAGCTAGACATCAGGGTTTACAGTTTATTGTTAAACAATAAAGTAAATCAGGTCTAAATCCTGAGATGATAAACTTTGGACTGTTGATCTCACAGAGAAAGGCATTTACACTCCACAAGGTATCGATCAAAATTCCATTTAGAGAACTTAATGCCAGAAGGAAAAACAGGTTGGTATGGGTAGTACTGTCTCCTTCAGATGCTGAGAAATCTGATTTGCACAGAACCAGAGTGATCTTCAATCAAGGCTTGTCATATCTTGCAGAACCCCTCTGTAGGGAGGTTCTACCAATGTATTGGTCTTTAGAGATCTTAGAGGAGTTTCTTAAAATAATTCTCTTCTTCATTTCTGTCATCAAACAAAAAGATGCTCACATGGGAACTTGCTACTTTACTTTATGATAATGACATGCAGATGCTGTATTATCCATGCCAAGTGGGAGCTGCTGACAGGCTCCTTTAATTCAGTTTGACAGCTAAGTTTATTTGGCTAGCAAGGGATATGTGTAGCACCACACAGGCTGGAAGTGAAGTTGGATGTGCACGCCTGCACCTTCTCAGGTTATGTGCATCACTAGCAACTTGATTGTACAAGTCTTTTGTTTAAGGATTGCTACAGTAATGTTCCAACAACGTGGCCTTCAGCTCTGCCCTCTGATCTAAGGTCTCATATTGGTAAGGTGTGGCCATGATGCACTGAGTCAGACTGCTGAAGTGGCAGGTGCTCTGAGAGCTGTGCAGGTTTATTGCTGAGTCCTTACTAAGGGGTAAGGCAGAGGAACATGGGGGTGAAGTCAGGGTGTTTCTTTCAATCCTGTTGCTGAATGAAAAAGAGGAGAAGAGGCTCGTGGCTGCTCAGTGACCTGACAGATCGAGGGCTGAAGCAGAAGCTGACCTTTCCCCACCAGAGTAATGTATGCTGTTCCAGTAATGACCCTTACGGTGGTCTCCCAGGGGTTAGGTGAGCACAGGCAGCCTGCGTGGCAGGCTTGTTCCCAGGTGTTAGGTGCATTAATGAATAACTGCTTTATTTTTCACACTTGTGGCTGGTTAAAGGACCTGCAGTGCTTGAGGACAGGCACCCAAGGAAGGAAGGCTACTTATTGCTTTGGACAGAGAGTGAGATGGTCTGAAGGTCTCTTAAGACTGCTTTTGGGTCAGTGAGGGGGTCCCAGAGACCACCAGTGCTGCTTACTGGGCTGCTGGGGATTTATGCATGCTCAGACCTGCTAGTGGCATTTGTAATTGTGCCCAGACCTGGCCTCCCGACTCCAGGAGTTCTCCAGGCTTTGCCTGTGGCCGCCTGAAAGGTACCCAGTGTGTCTGTGGCAGAGGGCGGGGGCTTTGTGGATGGTGCCTGGGAGACAGGGATTCTGCGGGTCACTGGGCCGCCTGCTTTGGGCTGACAGCGCCTCCCGGAGCCCTCATGTTGCCAGCCGGTGTCTAGGCAGAGCCAAGTCGCGCATTCGCGGTCGCGCAGCGCGTTGCAGTGCTCTTTGCTGCCGCCACGCGTCCAGAACTCGGTAATGCAGGCAGCTCGGGGTCTGCCATGCGCCGTGCTGTACCCGTGCTGCACGCTGCTGTCCAGCGGTAACGGCAGTGCGAGGATGATGCCTCTCGGTAAGAAAACACTGCGGCCGTACCAAATGCGTGGCGCTGCCGGGCGTCAGGTGCGAAAACCTCGGAATTGCAGCTCCAAGGCCACCGCTGAGTTACCGAGGCCTTTCAGCAGAGGTGGGGATCTGTCCTGCTAGCTGCTGCAGGTTCCGAGTCCGCTAGAGCCGAGCCAGGTCCGGGCTGGTCCAGGGTGTTACCCGGGAGCTGACGGAAGGGGAGAGGAGAAGGAGGCAAGCAATCCCTCAGGGTGCTGCTGCCGAACCCCTCCCAACCTCGCCGGAGGTCCCCTTGAGCTCCACTCGCCCTGTGCAGCTTCCTCACGATCCAGTAGCTCCTCTGAAGCCTGTCCCGTAGTCCCTGGGCACTCCCAAGCCCTGTCCTGATGTGGCAAGCTAGCCCTCGATGTGTCTCCTGCAGAAGGAGCTGGCTCCAGTTAGGGCAAGCTAAAGTAACAACGATGCTGTTTCTTCTTTCCGTCTTCCAAAAGCTATGCTGAGGATTACGTTGTCCGTTCTTCTTATGGGGATGCTGCTGACTGCACCCGTGGGTCATCTTTGCCTGGCCTCACTCTCCCTGCATAAGGAAAAAAATGGAAAAGAATGAAGAAAAATAAGCAAAGTGATTAATCAGCTCAAGGACCATCTGTGTGCATCGTGTGGGCACTAATGCCAGATAAGGAAATGTTTGTTTGAGGAACATCCTTAATTTTTTCCAGAAAGCTGGCAGAGTTGGATTAACATTTCAGTGTCCTGAGGTGACTCAATACCGTAGGAGGATAATGTGGGGAAGGGGATGCCACTCCCCAGATGACCACCACAGACCATGTGCAAGCAAATAAGTATTTTGCCTATGCAACAAAATGAAAATATGCCTGCATTAAAATATATTTGCATGACCTTATGAATGTGTAATAAGTAGAAGGAATAATGGTGTTAGATTAGCGTTACTATGTAATACTCATGTGTAAATGACCATTGGGAATCCTCAATGATCTGCAGGCTTTGTGGAAATATCTCCTAGTATCTGTCACTGAATCAGCTGAGTGTCCTCGTTAAACAGATCTTTGGTTCCAGAGTCGTCTATTTCAGGTAATAGTGATGTCATTTAGGGGGGTTGATGATGCAGCAGAGGAGCAGGTGAGTAGGGGATGGGAGCATTCCCCCCAAAAAAGGTACTTCCAGACCTAAATGACTGAAAATTTTCGGGAGGGAATGGAAAAAAAACCAACAAACTGTAAGTATGGGTGTGAGATGTTGAAATAGAGAAAAAAAAAATCTCTAATTTGTATATAGATTTTGAAAAATCATATTCATGTATATATTAAAAGGGATTTAAAAATAAAATCCCCTGTATCTACTGTATTGTGCAAAGGATCGTAGAACGTAAGAAACTGCTGCCATGGAGTTAGCGCACGGACGTTGGAGCCAACTTGTTGCTATGGGGTTGGCACAAGCGGAGCAGACCCGCGCGTTGCCTTGGGTCAGCGCTTGCGCAGTGGGGCCAAACGTCACTATGGCAGCGGAGCCACGCGTTGCTATGGAGTCGGCATCAACGCCGTTGTGCCCTGTACTGTCGCGCTCGCTGCTGCCACCAGGTGTGTATGATTAGGTAATGCAGCTGCTGAGCCCCGCTAGACGCTCGTAAAGGCAGTCGGTGCTAGGTTGCCCTTCCGTCACCGCGCTCTTCGGTGCCTCCAGGTAAGGAAGCGCTGCGGCCGTCCTGTATGCGCGGTACTTTGTATTCTTTCATGACGCATTTTTTGGCTCTAAAAGGTGCTCAGAAGCAGTTTGGTTGAAAGTAATAACGCGCTATGTGTATGTTAGTAATTAAGCAGAGTGACAAGAAAAGTTATCAGTACTCTTTGAGATACGTAGAAATCTCAAGGATATTATTTTTTATAAGCTCTTTGGGACTTAAACATTAGAGGACTCAAGAAACGTTTTTGTTTGCGTGTTTGTTTTTTCCCTCCCACAAGGTTTTATCACTACAAAGGCTTATCTTTTCAGTAATGCTTACATTCACCTCATAATCATCCTTAAAATGACACTGTTAAAGTGGTAACAGAAGAATGGCAATGCATGAACAAAATATCTCCTTCCTCAAGCAATTGTAAGTGAAATAAATACTTAGAGTTATGACACTGCAAACTCTGTTTAGATTGAAAGCTATACTGGAATTCCTTGCTCATTGCAATTCTTGATTAGTCACCTCTGATCTGTGGTAAAATTTTATTAAAAATTAAACCTGTAAACATTCCTACTATAATTTTAAAAAAATAGCAAACATTGCAATGCCTTCAAAATAAGCACTGCAAGATTTTCCCACTTTACAGAAACTGAAATAAGACACGTTAGAAAATACAGTGGAATTGTATACATATTGCCTACTTTAGAATTGCCATCAGTCAATGACAGAAGTGTCAATAGTTAGTTTAACCTGCCTGAAGACATTAATGTGATTTTTTCCTGCCTTATGAGTGTCTACAATATATGATTTTAACTTGTTTGCTTGCTTGTTTGTTTTGGTTTAGTTGGTTGGTTTTTACTTTATCAAGAATCAGAGCATGAATGCCTTAGTTTTTTGGCTGAAATCTTATACCTCGGATTGCTCATGCTCTTTCTGGGTGATGTGTTTGTGCACATATAAAGCAGCTGCGTTTAATGAGCTAGAGCACAGCAAAACCAGTAAAACATGAACTCTGCATTATCAACACACATATGTAAGTGGAGGGTGGACTACTGATTGAAAGATCTTCCTGTTTTTCTTTTGGGGCTGTAATATATCATTCCATTCTGCTATAATAGTATTTACTGTGTTGTTAAATTTCTACAGGTTGAGGCACTTAGTCACTTATTTGTTGATTAATGACAAATGTTGACTATATTGTCTCACTGTCCCTTCTTAAGAACATTCCTACCATATTTCATATTCAAACTAGGAATTAATTTGAACAAAGCAACTGTATGAACAGCTTAGGACCATTATATTCAACCTAGCTGAGCAGGTAAAGTACTTCAGGTAAGAGGAGGTCAGGATCATGCTGCTTCTTTAGCTGTATTTGCAGCTGAACATTGCTTGTTCTGAAACCTGTGCTACCCAGTAAATCACTGACCTATGAATAATAGGGAATAGACAATTCATAAATATTTCATGAAGTTAAAATAAAGCTATTGTCGTTGCCAGTAGTGTTGCTTTATGTAATAAAATTAGATACTCTCACTTTTCTGTAAGTGTTCATGTAGGAGTTTTAAAACTCTTGATAAATTTAGATGGGGTAGTATATCCTTGTGGCCCACCAAAATTAAGTTTTAATTTTAGCAGTGCCCTCCCCCCTCTTCCCCCACCCCAACATCCCAAGCAAACTCTTCCATATCCTTTGAATTTTGACAAATTTTTGAACTGTGGCTTTATTAAAAGATACTCTCATGTAACAATCAAATTTGCCTATCAGTTCTCTCCTTTGTGTTGAGTATCTGCTTTCTTTAGTAACAAAGATCAACTTGACTTTTTACTAGGCTTTGGAAATGACACTGGGACAAGAAGTGCACTAGATTTAGTTTATTTGTTTTATAACTAAGGTAAGTATTGACTGCATTCCAACTATTAGATTCTGCTGTAGCTTATGGGAAGAATCTACTTTACATGGTATGGAACAATGCTGGTTTAAATTATATATTTAATTAAGAGTCTGTGGACTAAAAGCAGTTGGGTTAACCCACTTTAACTCACTATTACCCTTTAAAGCTGCCGCTTCGTAAGTAAAGTTGAAAAGAGTGACAGAAGAGTAAATGGAGGTAAGACTGCAAGAAAGCTACAGAGGAAGGTCATCAAACGACCAGATCTGGGAAAAGAAAGGTGAGATTAGTGTAAAAAGCACTTTCACTTTTGTCATATGCTATTGCTTAGGTCAAGATGATGGTGAGAAGATCCTAGGTGACCTCTGCAGCATTTTAGATATTCCACACACATGTGAATCAGTAACTGTTGTAAGAAAGGGCTGTGGAAGTGGGGCATAATCTAATACTAAAACTTCACTGTAAGGAAAGCAGATGATCTGCTGCCTGAGCAGCCTTTTACCTAGAATTATTTATAAGAGAATTCAATCAGAGGTAGAGTGATTGCTTTCAGCTTGTCACACCACACCTTCTCATAATGTGAAGGAAGATGATGAATCCTTCATGGAGGCATCACTCCTTACTGATCCCTTGGGCTGTAGAAACAAGAATATTTTCTCAGTATTCCCTCCAGTAGGTTTTCTATATGCCCTGATTGCAGCCATAAGCCAGCCAGTGATAATATGCTTGGGTATTTTTAACACGTAGGAGCTTGAAGTGGAAGTCAGCCAAATATTAGGTTATGTTTGTATCACTCAAGATTCTTTAATTTTCAAAGACAAAGATGAGCTAATTACTGGTGGTTTCTGCTTTTGTAGGTAGTGTATTATTCTGTATTACTCACTAAACAAGAATATTTCTCATAATAAATGTCAATCTGACTGACACGTGCTAGTTCTGATATACAGTGTAAGACATCTCAAACAAGTGCAGACACCAGTGTTTGGTGTTGTCACGTTGCTCACAGTTATTTAAACATTGGCTCCAATGGATACTCTGTGTACACCTGTTTTAAGTAGGCTTTTGTTAAATGTGCTGATGTGTGATATTTAAAAATTCGGTTCCTATCACTTAGGAGCAAACTCCTCTCAAATCTAGCAAATCTCTGTGGAAGAGTGTTACACTGGATTTAGGTCAGTCCATCTGTGGCTCTCAGCTACTGACCTTGGCAGATGTGGGTTCCCTGATTTTGTAGCAGTTGTCTGCTCCAGACCCTGGAGACCTTAACACCCTGAGCCATAGGGCTGTAGTCTGTATGATGTGTTTCCCAGAGATGCAGAATCTGGAAGACCAGGTTTCTCAACACCTCCTTAGGCAGGATTGCTGAAAAGCTGTCCAGAAACCTGCCTGGCTTCTGCTGCAACCTGGCCAGAATTGAATCAGATAAGTTTCCTTTGCCAACCTGCAAACCCTGACAGTGTAAAATCTGTGCTTCTGATTAGCTTTGCTGAGACAATATTAGTTTGAGATTCTGAAACGCAGAGAAATGTGTTGACCGAAAGCATTGAGGTTTTTGAGAATTATGCTTATAAATAGGAAATACAAGCATGAGTTAATTGATAGTTTCTGTGTACTGCTTGTATACAGATAATTGAAAAAGACTCCAAAAAAGGCTTAGAAAGGTTTGGTGCCAGGCATATGCATTCATTGTGGTTTATGCTTTCAATGCAAAACCAGCAGTCTGCTTCTCACCTGAACGTTTTAAGTAAATTACAGGGATAAAGCATAGTTTTGAGAAAAATGGATGTTTAGTGAGTAGTATAAAGTAATTTACAAAATTCATTGTTTAAAAAAAAAGTGAAATGACTCATTCTGTGTCAGTCAAGAAAGTAAAAATTCTGATTAACAGAAAAATTTTGTCATGTGAAAACTCAGGTTTATTTAAGAAAAGCTTTCCTGTAAAGATTTTCAGGCTGTTTACTGAGATTGTTACACAGAATCATGGAATGTCAGGGACTGGAAGGGTCCTTGAAAGGTCATCTAGTCCAACCCAGAGCAGGATGACCTACACCAGATCATACTGGAACACATCCAGTAATTAATTTGATAAGTAGAAAGGCCCCAGCCAGGGAAAGCAGAATATGCCATTAAATGTTGCTTGGTGAGAATTTATTGCTCCTGTATTATCTGATTTCAACAATACCTCAGATTTCACTTTTCTTATGTGTATATATAGCTCATTGAATTTGGTTATAAGTTATATAGGAGATGTTTCTGACTGCATTAAGTGCACACATTCACATGGACTGTTGTAATCAAGACATTTATTCCAGCCTTCTTGGACTTGTGTATACCACACTATGCTTAACAGCAGGAAGGGTCTTTGAGCTGATTGAAATAAACTGGAAATGAATTTTTACAAATTCTGAAAGATATTGAAAATACCACCAGTTTTTCGGTTTTGGAGGAAGCATTCTGCTCTTAGCATGACAGAAGGTGTTTCTTGTACTCATTTGACCGTTAGCTTCCAAGAAAGAAAATAGCGAAGTCTGAGAAAGCTGCAAGAGCTAGGAAGGATTAGACAACAGCAGCTGTACTCCTGAATAATTTAGGTTTAGTTTGCAAAATTATACGGGAAAGGATTATCACTTATACTTGCACTTGAGAAAATGGAGCTGTAAGAGTTGTTATAAAAAGTGGCAATGTGCAAACCATCTGAAATAGCACAGGAGTGTCGTTTTGGGCTAGATCCTGCAGACCTGTGTGCCAAGACACTTGTAGAATCATGAGTGGGAAGTAAATAGTGTAGGAAGAGGTTGCTTTGTCTAGACAGGCAGGAGAGCAGAACTCTTCTGCAAAGTTTCAGCTAGTGCTTGGGGTAGTGTCTGTCAGATGTACTGGGGGACATGTGTGTCATTTGGCTCCAGAGGGGTATATTAATTCTGTTAGTTATAGTTATTTATAGTAAATGATCCTAGGGGACTTCCATCCCCTTTCTCCCTCTTGAAAGTCAGCTATTGAGTATGAGGCTGTTGAGAGCATCAGGCATAGTTGGCTTTTGATCAAAAGCAAAGCAAATTTTGCCCCTTTTGCCTGAGCTATCTTGCCCTACAGCTACAAGATACATGTAAACCAGGAAGCAACCCTTCTCTCCTGCCTCAGCACTTGCAGTGCAGGTCTATAAGGCTAAGGGCAAGCGTTTCCTCAGAATGTTTCCTCTTCATCTTAAAGGAAATCTAACTTGTAAAATGCAAATTCTGCATCAACTACTTGACATAGCATTTCTTTTAAAAATTACATCAATACTATAAATGACTAAGTTACAAAGACTGTAATTCAGTAATTTTCAAACTTTAATGGTGATGCTTAGTTTTACTGGTTAGTTTTACTCTCACAAAAATCAGAGTGTCATTTAATAAATGTTGGATTCTATTTCTTTCTCTTTATTACCAGAAATGTTTTCTAGTTAAACTACGTTTTGCCTAAAAGATTTCTTTCGCCTTCACAAATCTGGGGGTATTAGGGTGCTGATGAATCATGACTGGAGATGTAACTTTAGGCCATTGACGCTGTTCAAGTACAATCCGAGGGTAAAAGTGGGATTTTACAATAAGGACCTGTCTGGAAATCGGCAAGAAAGTACTTTCAGCAGACAGTCAAGTATCGGGAAAGTCTGTTCGACACAGCAGGAGACTGTGGGACATCACCTGTGTACTGATACCTGGGGTAAGGACGAAGAAATTGGCTCCTGGGGAAGATACGGTGCTTGGGGAGGTAGAGCAGGCGGTGGTATCATTACACGAGGAGAGTAATGTGGGCTAAGGGGCAATTAACCCATCAGGGACTTCTTAGTTCAGATGCACAGAGCGGTGTACTCTATGCGCGCTGCCTGCCGCTCTCTGCAGCGGCAGTAACAGCCCCAAGCCGGGCGCAGCGCCCGGCGCAGCGGCACTGCCTCCCGGCCGCGGCCCTGCCCCGCGGCCCCGGCCCCCTCCCCGCCCGCCCACTGGCCGTGCCGCTGCGAGGAGCGGCGGGCAGCGCCGCGCAGCCCGACGGAAAGCTGCGCCGTTCGCAGCCGTCATGGGGCCCCACGGAGCCCCGCGCGTAGCCGGCTGCCTGCTGCTATGCTGGGCGCTGGCCGCCGCGCGCGCCGCCCGCGGAGGAGACCTTCGTTCGAGGGGCACGTAGCAGAGAACCGCCCGGCGGGCACGCGTGTGCGCGGGCTGAGCATCCCACTGACGCGGCTGGGGCCCGAGCCCTGGTGCGCCAAGGTGCAGGGGCGCCGCTGGCATCTGCAGCTGCTGGGTGAGGGCCACGCGCACTTTCAGGTGTCGCTGCACGCCCGCACCGCCCGCGTCTGGCTGCGCACCAGCCGCCCGCTGGACCGCGAGGCGCGGGCGCTCTACTCCTTCCGCCTGGGGCTGTGCTGCAAGCGCTGCCTGCCCCGCGGCTCCGCGGCCGCCGAGCTGGCCGCGCTCACTGTCCGCGTGCTGGACGATAATGACAACGCGCCGCGCTTCGTGGGGGCGCCTCGCGGCGGCGTCACGCAACTCCGCGTGGAGGAGACGCTGGCGCTCAGGTCCCAGGTGTGGCAGGCGCGCGCCGAGGATGCGGACGCGGGCGCCAACGCGGAGCTGCGCTACTTCGCCCTTCCGCGCAGCGCGCACTTCTTCGTGGTGCCGCGCAGCGGGCGCGTGCTGCTGGTGCGCTCCCTGCTCCATTTGCGCGCGCCCATCCCTCTGCGCCTCTACGCGCGGGACCGCGGCCGCCCAGCGCTGCTCAGCGAACCCCTGGAGCTCGAGGTTCTGCCGCAGGCCAAGCGGCTGCCGTCTCCTCCCGCCGCCCGCCGCCGCCGGCGGGCCGTGCTGCCACCTCCTGCGCCCCTGACTCTCTCCCTGCCCGAGGATGCCCGCCCGGGCAGCCACCTGGCCACACTGGCCTCGGCGCGCTTCGCCTCCGCCTGGTTCGAGCTCGTGTCGCCGCCCGTCGAGGAGGCGCCGGTGCGCGTGGAGCGGGACAGCGGCGAAGTGACGCTGGCCGCGGTCCTGACAGGGAGGCGGCGGCCGCCTGGGAGCTCGTCGTCCGCGTCCAGGAGCGCCGAGGTAGGTGTGGACGTGAGGGCACGGATTTGTTTCCACGGGACGGGTAGACTCGCCGACTTAGGCTGCCCCCGCGGGCATGGTCTGTCCTCACGGGCATAGGTCTGTGTGACCATGGACTGACATTATATCATTTTCCTCATCTGAGGCTGGTTCATTCTATCTCAGATCTAGATCAAATGAATCTCCATTTTATCCAAGGAGAGGTGCTGGCAGAAGCCTTTGGTGGTATGCCATCTGACTGTGATGTGTTGAGGAAGCCTGCAGGAGATCTGACTTGATGGAAATGGGAGGGATCTGCCTGAGCATAGAGAAATGCAGTCTATGAGGAAGGGTTCTTTCTTGGGTTGCAGTGGTCATACATGTTATACCAAGGAGCTGCTCTTTGCTCACAAGCTGCAATGCACGGGACTTAATGGCACTGAAGCCAGAAAAAATACATCTGGAGAATTGTAATTGTGGGGAATACATTTTACCATCTTTTGGGGTCTGGTTGGGTAACCAGGTAAAGCATCTTGCAGTGAGATGATGGGTGATGGGCACTGTGTAGGCAATGGCCAGTCAGCAGCAGAAAATGCCATGGGTGAACTGGCAGACCCTGAGCTTTGAAACAGCAGAGATTTCTGCAGGAGTTATGAATGAGCTTTTTCCTTCTACGATACAGTCTCTAGCCAGCCCAGGTATTGTGGTGGCCTGTAGCTGTGTGTTGCAGGATGGAACTCTGTACTGTAGATCTGGTTATTTACACTCATGCTCATAAGTATGTGTATGAGTAAATTTCTGATCTTCGCTTATTCCTGTTCCAATGACTGTGTTTTCTCACCATCACCAGTTAGGGAAAGCATCACATAGATATTTTGTGCACCAGTGCTGTGTGAGCATGTAGATCTTGCAAAGAGAGGTGAGAGAGATGGTGAGAAGGGTGTTGTGGATGGGAAGTAACCAGCAGAGCTTAGATTTGGGGGTGAACCTGGTGGAGGGGTTATGCTGAACTCGGAGCTGGCGTGTGCTGGAGCTGAGGTTCTCAAAGTTGTGACAGGACCTAAATACCCCCAAACACTTAATGATGAATTAAATAGAGTGTCTAAATCATACCATCTAGGCATGTGTCTGTCTGTAAGTAATAACCTTAAATTTTAAGATGAGGAATTCATTATGCTAAAGCTACCACCTGCTTCCTGTACTCCATTTTTTCTGGTGACTGATCTTTTTTCTCCTGTTCTCATCATGCTTGCTACATCTCTGCTGCATGCCAAATAGAGATGAGTGACTATTTC
The DNA here is from genome assembly GCA_033816785.1 of Picus viridis. Classification (NCBI taxonomy): domain Eukaryota; kingdom Metazoa; phylum Chordata; class Aves; order Piciformes; family Picidae; genus Picus; species Picus viridis. The sequence goes on along the minus strand of CM066591.1, from coordinate 7,680,742 downwards.
TAAATGTGAACTCCCTATCAGAGCCTGGAGTTATCATCCCGGTACAAAAACCACAGTGATAACTTCTAGGGAATCACAAGTCCCAGACCAAGAGCTGTTAACCCCATTGCAGAGATATCCAACCCAGTTCCTTGGTTTTCAAAATGCCAACAGCTACCACCACATTAAATTACTACATTTCCAGAGCATTGGGAACATAGATTTGTTTAACAGCAACAGGCACTAGTTGCCTTTTGTATATTGCTAGAGAAGCACTTATGCCAGAGTGCAAACTTCTGCAGAGGAGCTTCTGCGTGCTTCAGATTAGAGACTTAATGTGGGACCACCAATTCAGTCAAAATGCAGCCTGAGCATATTATCTCCTGCATAAATCAAAATGAAATGTGATTTTCACATTTTCAGTGAGAGCTTATTTTTATTCCAGGCTTTAGACCATGTACTGTAGATTTTAGGATGAACCTGGGACAAACAGGTTCATAAAAGGCCAGAGCAAATGCAAGGCCCCTTTGAAATTCCCCATCTAGCTGTGGCAATGCTCCTGAGCTGCAGGAAGGAGGATTTCTCTGCAGGTAGAAATCATGGCTCTGTGCCAGCATGCTCTTGGTAGTCCTTTAGGTCACGTAACTCTGTCTACTGCTACCTACTAGCCACTTTTGGCATGATTTGCTCCAGGGTGTAGTGCAAGAGTGAGGATGGTTGTCAGAGGGCTGACTGCCTCACACTGCAGCTGTCCCACATGTTTCAAAATGGACAGTTTGTGCTTTATGTGCACCCACTCCTTTCAGCAGCCTGTGCTGTGGTCCTTTATTTTGACTCTTTTTTTCTTTTCCTCTTTGGGGTTTGTTTTTGAAACGCACTAAATTGTTGTTGGTACAATTTTCCTTTCACTTATGTTGAAAACAGCATTTTATCAGTGTCAGCTGATTTCTTTTAATTGAGCTAAAGTTCACAGACTGTGACAGGGATGTTACTGGGTAGTATATATTTCATGTTGCAATTTAAATTCTGAACTCTTTGCAGTGAAGCACCGTTGTCATCGGTTACGCTACATGGTGAAGCGAAGGATGCCGTCGTCCTTCTAAATAGTAAATAACAGCCCATATCCCTCCACCCCTACTCTTACCCCCTGTGGAGGTCATGAGAAGGCTGCAGAAACATTTGTACCTGACCTGTTTTTCATTAAATGAGGGGGAGGGATCTAGGTAGGCGACTCGGTTGGGGTAAAGCATTTCAAGCATGGCTACACACCCTCTCAGGGCGCCCTGTAGTCCTGATAAAGAACAGGTGCTGAGCAAATCCATCACAAAGCCGCTGAACATTCAGGCTCGTAAAATGTCAGCTCATGGGCCTACCTGGCCATCACCCTGCCTGTCTGTTCACCTCACATGCAGTTTTGCCTACATTTATTTTAAGACACTTGATTCTGAGTGCATTTGGGGCCTAGGATAAAAATAAAGAAGTAAAATATTTCTGTAAGACATTTTTATCATGCAAATTTTGCCTCTGATTGCATGTACCATGCTGTCTTTTGCAAGCATCTGCCCTGGCAGAAGCCCTGCTCTGAGCTCTGGCGGCAGCTGACAGTGTGCATTTATGGGACTCCCCCCCAGCCTCTCCCCCCCACCAGGCTGCTATTAACTCGGTTTAAATGTATATGACCATAGAATAAGCATGGAGCATGGATGAGTAGGAGAGAGGGAGGACCTCGGGGCCAGGCAGTTTACAAACAGGCATCACAGCCACGCTGTCCTTTGCCCCCTCTTACATTTCTTATTACAGTACATTAAAACCCTTTGCTCTGTCAAATTGACAAAGGCAGCTATAAAAGGGGTCTTTTCTAATACACAGTAATATAAACTATGTTTGTACACTTACCACATAATCCCTAATTACTTCCATACTTTCATGTGTGGAGAGCTTTGACGCTTGCATTGCTGGATACTTAGTGAATGAAATAAAAATCAGAAATTATTTCTGTATGAGTATGAGGTGGTATGTGGTATGTGGATTAGCTTCTAGGCTGGAAACACAGCTCACATTTCAGAATAAATATACTAAGTGTCATTGATCCACTAAGTGTCGAATAAAAAAAACTGTGACACCAACAAAACTCTCCTATGACCCTGACATTCCTCCAGTACTTAAAGCAATTACCCTACTATTTAATAACAATGTTTATAAAATTGCTTTTTGATTGGCTATCATCTATGTCATACCTATGTCAATAATTCCCAGTGAATGCCTGCGTGTGGCCTTTAACCTTGCTTTACAAATAATTTCCATTTCATAATAGCAAGAAGACTCTTTTGGCAGTTGGTAATGGAGTCCTCCCTTGAAGACTGCATCACTTGCTTTTTGGTTTTTCTGCATGGTAGAGGGCACAGCTTCCCTGCCCCTTAAAATGCTGCACAGATGCCTCCATCTCAGCCCACACAGGGCTCCCTGAAATGCTAAAAAGATTGAGCTTATAAGCTTTTTTTTTTTTTTTTTTTTTCTTCCAGGAGGTATCTCTGTCTAATAACCAATTCTGTGATGTGAAAACTGCCTGAAGTTTTTTCACCATTTCACTGTCATCCTTGACCAGAGTAGGTTATCATAACTTAGGCATTATATTTTTTGGTACTTTTCCTTCCTGTTGCTGTTTTTGCTGATTAAAGGAGAGATGGATATACACGATGCATGATAAATACAGCATTAAAGTTGTAGTGACAGTCATGGTAATGAAGTGTCCATACTGTCTGGACTGTGATGTTCACCCAACAATAATTTCCCAACAGAGCTTAAAAGTTTTCAAGGTATGTTTTGGCAATTGTTTATTCACCTGACTTTGCAGTGATTTCATTACCAGACACAACATCCATGACGTACAACACAGTTGATGCACCACACCCATCTCTGGTTCTCAGTCCCTGTACAGACACATAAACAAAGGTGGTTGTGTGAAAAGCTTTGAAGTGTGCTTTAACAGTTCTACACCTCAAGTTTGTTGCTGATGCATCCTAGAAGCCATCTTCCCAAACACTGAAATCAAAACAGTACCACATGTGATCCCATTTCCACAATTTGTTTCCTTAAAGCCATAGAAAACTGCACAGAATGTTTTTTTTGTACGATTCTTAGAAGGTATCTGAGCATCTCTTTTCTGCATAGGAAAACTTAAGAGTAACCACTTCTAAAATGCATTTTTCAAAGACATGCAGCTGTGTTTTAACGGTGCGCACACATCAGAGCCTGTTCGTGACTTGACCACATGTGAGACAGAAGATGGTCAAAGATCTTGGTAAAAGTTATGGTCATACCTGGTTTGCAGCTGTGCAGACCTAGTGGTTTTCTCCTGATGGGGAAACCCAAGACAGATGAAAGGTTTACTGAAGGTATTTCTAAGGTAGATTGTCTTTTGATCCTATGGAGGCCAGGCACCAGCAGAGAGGTATCCCATCCGTTCAGTAAAACCTGCTGTATTTTAATGGCTGGCCCTAGTGGGTGCTAAATACCAGAAACATCTCACTCCTTGGGAGAACATGCTCTCTGTAAACAGCTTCACAAAACTTTGTGCCAGTGCTGCTGTGACAAAATCTGTACAGAACATCAGATGTGCCAGACATGCCACTCCTCTCTTTTCACCGAAATATACACAGTGATCTAGAAAAACTGTCATTTTAAAGCTTGTCTAGAGAAAGCTTCCTGCTCTTGGGCTGAAGGTATAGATCCCATCTACTCTTCCTGTGGAGGTGGCGATACGGGAAAAGATATTGGTATTTATCTCAGTCTTTGTGAGAGCCCTGGGGTCTGGTGCAGCTTCCCCCAGAAGTACCCAGGGGCTGATAGGCAGCTATTGAGGAGGAGCGCCTTTGCATGTGACAGTTAAATGGGTTTCGTTCTGATTGATATATGGAGCTTGGAAGATCAAAGTTTGGTGTGCGCATGGTAATGTTTCCAGAGGGGTATTTTTAGTAATGATACGCCCAGCACTCAGAAGGGAAGGCAGGCTGTGCTGCACATGTAGACACGGCGAGGAGAACTTTGTTTTCCATGTACGTGTCTCCAAAGAGCATGCTAAAATACGAGGGATAGCGAGAAAAGCAGGGAAGCAGCGTATGGAGAGCAAGAAGGAGCAAGCAGACCAGCGGCAAAGGAAGAAGGGAAGAGTTTTAGCTCTTTGCTTGCTTCATTATGCAACCTTGACCTCCTGCTAATAGATTTTATTTCTGGAATATGCACATGCTTGCAGATTTGTGCTAAAACGTGATGAGTCTCGTGATTCACACTGACTCTGTTTACATTTCCCAGTACATACGTTTTGTTTGTTCATAGGGGCAAGTACTTTGAGCCTCTTCTGGCAATCCAAGTAGTGGGTGAAGCTTTTTCCTCCTCTCAGTTAACTCTTCTCCTAGATTTTCTCCTATTGATATGCCTTGATAGGTTGTTGTAAAACACTTAAATATTTCCATACCTAAAAAAAGGTCAGAGATAACATATGACACTTGATGACAAAAGAATACTAAGTACCTCACAGGAAATTTTACTCTCTAGCAAAATAGGATGGTAAATATACTGATTGCAAGTTATCTGTCAAATTAGTTGGAACCCTTCATTCAGAGTATTGGCGTTTTCCATTTGAGAATGTACAGTAGCTCAGTGTGACCCATTTTATGGTTTGCTGCTTCTTTGGGGGCAAGGAGAATGTGATACAGAGGCTGAGATTTTACTGAACTGGCTGCTTTCTTGCCTCTGCCTCAATAATTACTAAAGAGATGGAGAAGCTCTCTTCTTCCCTACCCCAGGTGAAGTGCTCTTCCTCTCCCAGTATTCAAGAACTCTGTGCTAAAACCACCTATTCCCTGCTGCTCTCTTCCTTCTCATAGCTTCCTGTGAAAAGGAAGCAAGACCTACTGAATACCAAACATAGGTCCTCTTTGTGCTGTAGCCAGTACCTTTTACAACTTATTCATAACATTTCTGAAAAGTTACACTTACCCCTGTACCTATCAATCAATCATCAAACAGGCTGAAGTTACAGAAATCCAGCCACCTCTGCAAGAGGAGGATGCTACAGCTGTGACATAATTACATTATCAACTTAATTAAGGAAGTGAGCGAAACGAAAGAGAAAACAAAACAGCCAAAGAGAAGGCTAGAGGTGGAAAGGAACGGTGGGATGGGTAGCATGCAGAGGATGTGTTAAAATTAGCTCTAAGTGGTTTAAATAAGGATCTAACATATCATAAGATTCCCTGGTTTTTCATCCTGTGCTCCTTGCTTTCTGAACAGCTGCTGGAATCACAGGCACTGGGATGGGAAAATGGGACTCCCAGAAGGTGGGCTGCTGTCCTGCACCACCTCAGCCTCCAAATTCACAGTGAGCTGAATCATGCGTTAGACAAAGAATGTGTGACTTAAATGTATTCATGTATTGTGGCTTCAGGAAATCTAGTTTTGCAGAATAAATGCTCAGTCCTGTTATCCTCCCAAGCTGAAAATCCGCCATTAACTTCTGAAGGAGTTTTGGGCATGGGCTAAAGATTCAGGTTCCTAATCTGATTATTCTCATCCAAATATATTAATTGTGGAAAACCAACAATGTTTTTTTTTCTAGACAGCATAACAAAAGTGGATCACGGTTCAAACTATGTCCTCCTCCTCCTGCTTTTTAATCCCTTTATTTTTCAGTATCAAAAAAGAGGGGGAAGGGGGGAGCAGTCTTCAGATCCTTTATTTGATTTCAGTCTGCAACTATGCTTAGTTTAAATGTCACCCATACGTGGAACAGTGGTTGCACCAGAGCAATCATGGCAAGATGTCTAAAGGGGTGTCAGCAAATTGGACAGGGTATAATTTCAGTCAATGTGTTCTTGTCTTATTTTTAGTTCAACATCATTTCCCAGTTGCAATTCTTTTTGAGTGACACATGGAATGCAAAACAACATAAAAGGTCTGCCCTGAGGCAGATATATGTCCATGTAGGACTTTAATTATTCTTTTGAATCATGTGTAATATGCAAGCCCGATTTCTTGCATAAAAGTCTGATGGAAAAAACCTGCCTATCACCTGGCTAAGTATTTTTATGGTAGTCCTCTTATTTTTAGAGGTGCTGAATTCAGAGAAGGTACTTATTAGTCCACGGACTCTGGATTTCAGACGACATTTGGGGGAAAGCTACGGCTCCCGTGCTGGTTTCCAAGGACTTATAAATCATTTGGAAAAAAAAAAAAAAAAAAAAGAAAAAGTAATTCTTTTATTCATTCAACTGTTGTGTGCTCAAATAGCACTTCCAACATGTGGATAAAGTGCTGTACATGTAAGAATTTATTTGTATGTATTCTCCGTGGCCTAAACACCTGTAAGCTGATCCTGATCGTATATATATCACTTTTATGCCAACGTAGCTCTGATGGCTTCCAGGAAGCAAATTCTGAAGGAAATCAGTCCGATCTTTTCCTTCAAGGAATAATATTAAGCTGCACTTGCTGCATCATTTTAGATTATTGAGTAAAAATAATGAAAAGTGCATGTGTGAAAATATGGATTGTAATGATGAGATAGGCTTTTAATATTAGAAAATAATAATAACAAAGAGAAGTTGGTGTAAAAAGCAAATTAGGGATGTCACTGCACTTTTAATACAAGTTGTGGATCTGATTCAAGGTTTGCAGTTTGTAAATTAACATGGACCAGGAGTATCTTCCTGGTGCCCAGGGAGCTCTGTGTAGAGAGTCAGTAAAGGTCTAAGTGTGCCCTAAATTCACGTGGAAGAAAGCATGAGGAAGTGGGAGTGCTAGTCTCTTACCATGAGGTAATAATGGGCAACTGATAGAGATGAAATTTGAATTCAAAGCCCTCCATCTCCTTTGAAAACTTCTTTCTTAAAGCTCCTTTTAGAACTGAAAGTAAATGGATAAATCTGCAAACCATAGATGTATAGGAAAAAAATTCTGACTGCACTTCTGGTTGAAATTACATAAATCTAAGCAGAATGAAGGCGCTTCTGAATGTAGTCTCTGCAGGTTGGACTCAAACAAAATGCTAACTTGTATAGAGATAGAAAGGAGACCATAGTGCTTGCCTGGTTTGTCAGGACCCCAGCACATGCCCATGAAGTTTGCTTTTCTCTCCTGTGTGCTGCTTTCTCCTCCTTGGAGTAATCCTCCTGTTTATTTGGTCACTGCCAGGCTGTGTTTTGGAGAGATGTTTTGGTTTGCACAAACCATTTGAAGACTGCAGAAAAGCAGTAACCCATCCCAAATTCAGTGGGATAAAAAGCTCCTTGTTTGTAACTGCTACTAGTTTAATCATTTAGATGAGGTGAATTCGCACTTCCAGCCCTGAGTGTGCTCTGATTTCCCGCAAACCTGTTGAGGGATTTCATTGTCTGTGGTAGGAGTCGCACGGAGGGGAAGGAAATATTTTCCCATCCTTTTATTTGCTATTGTACTTTAGTATTCCCTGAATTTACCACATGAAAACACATAAGCAGAGGAGCTGCTATATTTTAACGAGGAGGGGATCAAATTATTCCACTGCATAAGAAAAGGTACAAAAGAGAAACACAGAAACCAGCAGCTGAGATCAGGTTTCATTCAGATGATCAAAACCAATGATGTTTCGGTTGGTTCAATTTTCTCCCCAAGCGTCTGGTTCCTCTGATGTACGGAGTTCCGTCACCCGCACCCGGGAGGCTCTGCTGGCCAGCAGCCTGCTGACTGGCAGTGACCTTGTGCTAACTGTCTGTCAAAAACGGTCACTCGGAATTCATTGGGATGAGAAACAAGCATTTGGTGCCTTTCTTTAGGAACATAATAGACAGCTCTGCTTTCACACCTCCTAATAGCCTTTTTAAAAATAGTTTCTGTAGCAGGATGCTTTTTAGCGCGTGGAGCTTTGCATGTCTACATTTCCCAGAATTTATTAGGATTATTTTTACATTGTGCATGGTTTTTAATCTTAAATTTCCCGATGCCACACTGCAATGCTGCCAGTTTAGCAGCTCCAGCTGTTTTGAGTCATGATGGTAGGCTGTGGTGTGACTGGATCAGAGATGGGAAGTTTCGCTCGTCAAGTCAAAGCATTAACCCTTCAAGGGCAGCTCCTAGAGCGCTACCTCTCTGCAAAAAGTAGCAACAGCACTGTCATTCTCCAGAAAGCAATCACAGCCTTGGCTCCCATGCTTTAGCAGTCTCTGGTAGGCTCTATTTCTGGCAGTGGTGTTGGGGTTCAAGGCAATGTTGTTAGGGTTCAAGGCAGTGGTAGGACATGAAAGGTCCTGTGTTTTATTTGGTGTATTTGGTTTCTCCAGCCACTGTGCAGCTGTGTGGGGAAGGGGCAGAGCAACTTTTCCCTCTGCAGCCCCAAGGCCTTCAAATTTCTCTTGCCCTTCAGGAAAGGAGTGTCTTTTTTATGGGATCCCAGTGCTATTCAGTGGAGAGACAGGAACAATTTTAAGCTTCCAGGTCTGTATAAGCTCTATTGAGAGTGGAAATTAGTTGAGGCTCCCTGTGGTGTATGTGACTATGGAAGCTACAATGCTCATTTGTCCCGCTGAGCTGTTCTTGTATGTGCTTTACTGGCTGCAGAAGTTATTTTATTTTTTTTAGGATTGCAAAGATCTCCAGTGGAGAACTATGTGGTAGAATGGAGAGTTAAACCTAACTCTCATTCATGTGGCAAAAAAATACCTTCTCAGAGGATAGGTTAGGAAGGTTTAGGTGTACGCTGAGTTAATGGAGTTGCAGAATTAATTTACTCTCTCTTACAGCCAAGAAACATGAGTATGCATTTCAGGGTCTTCCAATGGAAAGGGGCAAAGGAGTTAAAAGAAACACCTTTATTTTAGACCTAGATTAATGGTACACTGTCTCTTTGATTGAAGACAGTATCTCTGGCTATCTTTTTCCATTTTTCAGCACCTTTGGTGATGCTGGGCAGGTTGGGAAGGGCTGCCTGCACACCACCCGCCTCCCGTGGCCCTGGGGGCTGTTCTGGCTCTGCCGGCAGCAGCAGGACCCTGCCAGGAGCGACTGACCCCAGCCAGGCCCTGCTGTCAGCAGAGGGGAAAGGCTTGTCTCCTAAAATCCGCCTTGAACCTGCGGGTGCAGCATTACACAAGGCTGGGGAACTGGGGGCTTCAGCGACTGCAGGGTTGTGTGCTATTGGAACAAAGTCCTGAATTAAGGCTTCCTATTGTATGCCAGTTGAGTGTCATTTAAAGTCTCAAACTAGCCAGAAGCTCCCACAACCTCACCCTTTCTTCCACCCTGGATACAGAAATAGTCAGATCTTTTTGTTCATGATTAACTGACTCATGCTTAGAAATCATCAATTTAAAACCCATTTCAGGCAAAGTTACTGGAATGTTCTTTGCATGGTCATAGCAGTATATTTAAATTACAAAAGTCCCCAAAAGGTGCTGAAAATATCCTTAATCAGTTTCTGAGGATATAGCAAATTTGGTGCTAATTACAGTTATTTGTGTCCCCTTCCCTCTCCCAAAAGGGTCTCTGGGAAGTAGAAGGAAATTTGGATACATAATGTGCACTGACAGCTCCCACAGTGTGATGGGGAGGGACAGTTTGAGACTGTCACAGGGCCGTGCTCAGCTTCATAGAGATGGGATTTCTCTACATGCTGAAGTATGAGGAAGGCTAAATAACTCACAGGTGTCAATGGCACCAAAGAATTATGTGTGTCTGACCTATGAGGGAATAAATCTCATTTCCTGCTTAAAGCCACGAGACATCCCTTTAAGTGCAATAAAATTTTAACATTTCCCCCTCCTCATTATCTTTTACAATTTTCTCCGATTTATGAAACCAAGATTTTCAATTTTAAATTTTTATATATATTAAAAAAAAACAACACCAAAAAACTGGTAGATTGTGCTCTTTTATCATTTTACATAATTTAATACAATTTGTTCCATCCATTGGTTTTCATGGAGATACAAGCTGTTCGTTTGTGAGAAAGCTGGCATCCGGCGAATGTTGGCAAAGAGTCACCTCCAGGAGTTTATTCAGATTTTCAAAGTTGCATGGGGGCACCGGCCATTTGGAAGGAGAGAAATGTTAAGGTTGCTGCTTCTTTTTTGATTTTCAATAATATTTATTTGATTTCTTCCCCCCGCTCCTCCCCCATTCTTTTATTTTAATGGTATGGTTGATAGCCTCTCCCTCCTCCCTTTCCCAGTCCTTGGCAGAGTGAGTCATTGTTATCTTGTCAGCTGAATTGTGGTAAGAGAGAAAGTAATCTAAGCTTAAAAAAGTGGCTTGCTCGAAACATGTGTTATTGAATGGAAAGAACACAGGTGTTTCTTAATTATTTGTGCAGAAGGAAAAAAGTAATGCTGAGCGGATGTGCTGTAATGATTAGTGTGCTAAAGAAAGAGAGGCCACAGAAAGTAAGATCCTCCTTCCCTCTCCCCGTGCTGCAGTCTCCCTCCTCCTGAGCACCGGTGGTGGTGTGGGGAGATGGAGGAGAGAATGAGACCCCTTGGCCTCTGAGGAAGATGTCTATTCGACTACCACATGTCAAATAAAGTGTTCCTCTGGCTGAGATTGGGCAAAGAATATAGTGAACCCTATCAGTGTTTTTGTGATTGAGGGGGTGGGTGGCCCCACTAGGCTGCTTCTCAGGGCAAGTCTGCAACATCCCTCCCTAGATGTGCAAAACAAACATCATGACCATGGAGTGCCACCACCAGAAAGGTGGAAGATAGGGCTTTGAGATTGGTGGTCATGAAGGCAAGATACCACCACTCTACATCACTCCTAACAGCCCTGTCTTTCCACTGCAGCACATTAAGTATTTTCAAAATGCATTAAACAAGCAGACATCTGTTACCCTAGTGTACATGCACAGTTTGTGGAGGCTGGCAGCCTGAATCTGGTGTTATACTTCTAAACATGAACCTGGACCCACCACCTTGCAGGGTCCATGTGGATTGTGTGAGCTGGATGCTATCTTCAGGTGCTCGGTGAGATTTTTCTGCCTTGGCCATATGTTTCTGTAGCACTCAGGTATGGAAGAACCAGTTCAGTTGCGGCGGTGCGTACAGAAAGCATCCGTCTCCCTCCTATGTGCTGCTCAAAAATACCAGGAAGGGATTATGGAGAATAAAAATACTACACCAAAGGACAGAGAGCAGTGGAGCTGGCAGGGGTGCAGTGATCGGAGCGGGAGGTTAGCCAAGACGCCCAGCTGAAGCCACCTCCTCCTGAGAAATGAGATGAACACAGGTTTTTAGTGATTTCAGGTCACCTGTGGTTTACTCCAGTGCTGTAATGCTCTTCCCAACTGTGCTGTTAGGGACACAAGGGCAGCAAAGGCTCATTGCTGTCTTTGGAGGTGTCTCATCCTTTGTACCAACCAAACCCATGTTTGTGCCAGGTGAAGCAGTCTTGAGACAGGATCAGATGTCCCCTTATACAAATACTGCTCAAATCATTGAGGCATAGTGCTCAGCTGAATTTTGTCTGGTTACTTGTTAGGGTGTGACAGAGTTGAAGTCTCAAAGTTTTACACTGTGTTGTGTGAAGTGTGAGTACTGTTTCTGTAAACCTCCCCATTGTCTTCCAGAAAAGCAAAAAAATTGGTTTTTTTCCCCCCTTGTAATACTGTTGTTTTGAGGTTTGTTTTATTGTATATTTATTTGCAAGTTTAGTTTTGTTTGTTTGATTTTTGTGGGCGTTGTTTGTTTGTGGGTTTTTTTTGCTGTTGGTAGGTTTGGGTTTTGCTTGATTGCTTGTTTGCTTTTCTCAAGTCCTGGCACTTCAGACTGCTTGTAAGAAAGCTCATTCACAGCCCCCAAGAAAAAGTCTATGTTGACTCCCACATGCACTAAACAGTACATCAGTGCAAAGAATCCTATGGGAAGAACTCTTCCAGGGAGGAATACCCCCAAAATATCCTGTGCTTACATAGCAGCTCCTGTTCTGCATAGTTGGTAGTGTTTTGGGGCTTTTTTTCTTTCCTCTTCTGAACCCTATTTCTATCAGCTTTGTTGCTGATATTTAATCACCAGCCTAATTCTGGGACTCGCCTCTCAAATCTGGTGAGGAGCATGCCATGTCTTGGTGGCCCTGTTGATCTGATACCTTGTGCAGTCAGGGAAGCTTTCTTTTTTCCTGATCTCTGGTTTTGGTGCTTTTTGTAACCCTATCAAAGCAACCATGAGCCTTGTTCTCTCCTCTCCCTGGCCATCTGCTTGAAGCATCTGGTAATCAGGTGCAAGCCCCCACATCCAGAGCATTCATGCTTAAATTTGCAGCTACCTTGCCACCCACATTGGCTTTTGTTATACTGCCAAGATGTACCTCTTTGTGTACTCGATATGAGAGAGACTTAAATTCCACCATCAGCCCTCTGAAATTGTGATGGGCCAGGGTGACATTATCACCTTTGAACAGAGATATGTATCAGCCTTCTCCCATTTTTCTCTGCTAGAGTCTCCAGCTAATCTCTGCTCCAATTGCTCATTGTACCCAAGCCATGTGTGTGCTGTGGAGGTATGACTCTGAGTTGAAAATAATTTCTCAAAGAAATATCTCAGTTTAAAACATGATCATGCTTAATGTGTGCTTGTCATTTCTGAGATTCTTCTTATATCCCTTTTTCCATCTGAGTAATCTCTGTGTATGTGTCTCCATATAAGAGACAAATAGAGTCATTGTTCTGCTCCATATTTTAATTCCATATCTGTATTTTAGGGACATTGTTGCCTTCCCAACAGACTGACTAAGTATTACAAACTGCCAAATTTAGGCTTTGGAGTGACTGTAACTGAAATTGCCCATTGAATTTAGGAGCAGACAAATAATTTTGTCAAAGACACCAAAGCCAATGACCTTGAGCACTGTCCCCTGTCCCTTACAAAAGGATCCCAAAAAGAGAAAAGCTCCACTGCTGCTAATTTGTCTTTCTGTAGCCCCAGATTAGAAAAGAGAAAAGCATTTTGACTTGTGACTTTCTCCTACAGCATAATCTTCACGTTTGATCTGTTAGAGTAGAAACATCAAACTGAAGCCACTCATTGTGAGAGGATATGGAGTTGCAAGGTAGTTACTAGCTCCTGAGCTTGGATGGAAAGAGTGCCCATCTGTTTGAGCAGGATTGATTTGATAATGCCATAGCAGCCACAGATAAAAGTCCCAGGGCAAGATGGTCCTTGGTTTTGGAGCTGCCCCATCTGGTATTGAGCTTGGAAAGCCCCTACTACCTAAGATAGGATCTTGTGGACCAGTGTGCCCAGGCAAAACTGGGAACCTGCTCCAGCAGACCTGATGTGCCTCCCATCTCACCCAGGGGATGCCATCAGCTTGGCTTTTTCTGGCACCTGAAAATCACCCACAACAGTTGTGAGACACCTTGAGACATCGTTTGTAGAGTCTGCCCAGCCAAAGCTCAGGCTTGCTACCAGCACTGGCACAACAGCACCAGGAGCAGCATCTAAAATGTGATGCCGCACCTTTTAGTAAATGTCACATTGCATTGATTTGATGATCCCAAGGTGCTGGCTGCATTGGCTAATGAGAAATGTGCTCAGGAGAGGCACAGAGGATGGTGGCAAAGAAGTACGGTTCCAGAATGGTCCTTACTTCGGTAGCTAAAGCCAGATTCACATGTAGAAAGGAGATGGTAAAACACCAAATAAAAGTGGCAACGGTCTTTCATTACTTACTGCAGTTAATGCCACGTTGTTCTTGTTATACTCAACTATTTATTTTTTCTTTCCTTCCCAGGCTGCTTATTCACTGTTGGCATCTTCCATGACACCCTTTTTAACGTGTTATATATAAAAGCTATGAATGACTGTAATGCTTCTTTGCTTTTTAAGTTCAAGGTTGATTAAGAAAGACTCTTGTTTGGCATAATTGCTCAGTGAAGCTATAAAATATTTTATTTGTGGGGATTGTTTGAATTATTTTTAAAATAGTAAAGATACAGTTGTTCTGTTTAGACCTGCTTAGTCTAGGGGTTTTTGGTGCTTTTTGAATTTCATGTGAACATCAGTAGATATTTATACACGAGCAGGACGTGTTACATCCACGTGCAGTTCCTCGTGTTCAGCACAGCATTGTCACCCGGTTCTGCTGTCTGTAAATGCACCTGCAACTTACAAATTGCCCAGAAAATGCTGTGGCTGTTTGTGCATGTGATTTGCACAGAATTTAGGGGGAAAAAAAAACCAAAACCAACAACCAGTAAACACATTAAATAGGGCTTCACAGAATTTTTTTCACAGAAAGCACTGGGAAGCCTTTCTTGGTTGTTGCAGAAGTCAGAAATAAATCCACGGGGATTTTTCCACGAATGGGTAAAACGCAGGAGTATGTAGAAAAGGCCTTATTGGCTTGAGTCATGAAGTTGGCTCTCTCCAAGTGTTGTGCCGTAAGTTTAGTGGGAAAAGTTTGACAGCAATTTAATTTTCATTGACAAATACTGTCATAATATTGAGGGAAACTGTATCAACAGTAATGGTCGATGCTCAACCAGTCATATGGACTGGACGAGCTTACCATATGCTTAACTACAAACTTCTCTTTGAAAGCTCCTTTAAAACACTTGACAAGCTTAAGATACTAGTCAGTAATCAGCTTGAACAGAAGATGTGAAGTTTTACATTTTGTAGGGAAAACAGATTAGTGTTTATGTATTTCCTGCACAGAAGAGATTTGTATGCTGCTGTCTGTGTAGCTACAATGTCTGTGTGCATTTCTGTAGCCTGAGGTTCACCTAGTCAAAGGAAATTTAAAAGTGAAAATGCAAAAAAAAAAAAAAAAAAAAAAAGAAATAAAATGCAAACATCATTTATTTCTTCTGCACAGCATTAAAACTGAGAATCCCTTCATTTATGTTCCATTTAGAGTGTATGAATTTGCAGCTTCTGGTAGTAACAGGAATGCCAAAAAACCCACAAATGGAGGCAACCCCCATATTAGCATGATAATTATTACAGCAGGTGATAGGTCAAGGCTTTCATTAATGTGCAGCATTACTGCTTTCTCCCTAGCAATGAACCTTTTAGGCTGATCGCTGCCTTTAGCAATTTTTACTGTGAACCTATAGATTTCTATCTATAATTTTACAGTGTCTCCGAGTTTTTGAGCTGATGTCTGTCTACCTGATACCAGGATAAATCAGGTAACCAAAGATGAAAATGCCTCATCTTGATTTCAGTGGTTTGGGGTTTTGGTGGTTGTTTTTTTTTCTGGTGTTTTTGTTTCTCGTTGTTGTTGTTGGTGGTTTGGTTTGGAGTTTTTTTTTGTGGGTCTGACTGTACCTACAATTAAGGACTCTGGTCTAAATGTGTTCTGTTTTTCCCTCCTCATCACTTGGCAATGTACTGTGGCACACAGATTTCAGCTCCTGCACAATTATTGTTTTTTTTTCTTTAATTCATCCCTTCATACACTCCATAGAGGTTCATATGTGTATAATTATATATATATATATATGCTTGTGTGTACTAAATGTGGTTTTTACTGTGGCCAAATACTATGCCAGGTTAGAGATTCAGTTAGATAATTCAAACAGAAGTCTGACCTGATTCTGTCTTAATTTGCTATGTTTTGTTAGCATTGAGCCATTTGTAATTTAGTTACATGTAGAGTAGTTCAGTGATGAGCAAGTTTAAACAATATGGAAGGCATAATGTATGCTTACATGAAAAGCATATACAGCCTTTCACTGCACTTTGTACTCAGGAATCATTCTCTTTTTTGAAATTTTGCTGTGCTTTACTCTCTGAAAAGCAACTCTCCTCATTAGAAAGAATTAAAAGATAGTGTTTAAAATATGAACAGAAAATAGCAGGCTCTGTGGATGGCTCAGCCAGGCGTAATTTCTTAGTGTACATATTTCGGAACCAGGTTTCATTTGCAAGGTTTAGTGTTTTAAAGATAATTCTTGTAGAGAAAAAAAAAAAGCAGAATTAACCCTGATTTGGATCTCTTTACCCATCTATAAATCAGAGCTGACTCCTGAGATGGCACTCTTACAGATTAGATAGAATCAAGTTTGGGATTATTATTTTTTTTTGGCACATTGGTCAAATCTCCTGCCACTATTTTCCTGCCTTCTATTTTTTCCAGAGTGAAAAAGGAATGGATGATCCCCTCAGTTTTCTCAAGTCGTTGCTTTTGCCCTCTATTTATCTCTATTGTGTTTATTTCTTGTCTTACAACCACAATTTAGGCTGTTTGGCCTTGAATTAGATGGGACTAGATGGTACCATCTGCTGAATGCTCAACAGCTATTAGGATTCTTAGTTTTTTTAGCATGGCTTTGTTGTTGTTGTTGTTGTTGGGGTTTTTTATGTATTCATCTGACAAGGAAAAGAAAGCAAAAGTAGTGTCCAGCATTTTTCATTTGATCAGTTTGGCAACAAAAGCTTATTGGCATAGGTACATTCCTTGTAGTAAGTGCCCAAGAGTACAAGTGTAAAGACAGCTTTAAAGCTTGCCATGAGACCCTATTTTATTAGCAGAGATGTGTGAACCCACCTGCTACAGCCTGGAAATGTTAAAAAAAATTATAACTTGGTGGCCTGAGATGGCCAAAGAGCAAAAGTTGTAATGGTATGTTGGCCATGGTCTTCTCCTGATGCGGTGTGCCGCTTCTGGTTTATCTCAGAAATCTTTTGTCATCTCTCAGTATCGTAGTATAGTATAGTAGTCTCAGTCAGGGTTGGAAGGGACCACAAGGACCATCTAGTTCCAACCCCCTGCCATGGGCAGGGATACCCGCACTAGATCAGGCTGGCCAGAGCCTCATCCAGCCTGGTCTTAAACACCTCCAGGGACGGGGCCTCAACCACCTCCCCCAGACAACCATTCCAGGGCTTCACCACTCTCACGGTGAAGAACCTCCTCCTCACTTCCAGGCTGAATCTCCCTACCTCCAGCTTCATTCCATTCCCCTAGTCCTATCACTACCTGATAGCCTGAGAAGTCCCTCCCAGCCATGTTAGTATAGTAGTACAGTATCAGTCAGGGTTGGAAGGAGCTTTACCAGAGCTCCACTTGTGCAATGAATATGCAAAATCTCTTTAAGGAAATGAGAAGGAATGGGCCCTGCTGCTGCAACACAAGAGGTGCAGGCACCCATAGGCCCCAGCCATGCCACTGTCCCTTCGCACTCACTACCAGCACCCATCCTGCACAAAGCCTCAGCCCTTATGCTGCAGCTTTGCCTTGCAGATACTTCCCATTTCATTCAACACTACCCTAATCACCAGCGTACACTCGGAGAAAAATCCCACCATCTCCTTTTGTCAGCTGCTGATGTGAGAGCAGTTCTTCCAAAGAAACCCACAGGACCTTGCTCTGCAATGCTGCCAACCTGGTGTGTCATCACCATTTCTTGTTTTTTTCCATCTTGCTTGAAGAGAAGCATTTATCAGCTGGTTTTGAAACCTCATTTTGCATTTAAAAGTGCAATAATTGGACCAAAGACAATGCTGGTAGATGCTTTTTCTGAAAAAATAAAAAAAAAGAGCCAAGCAAAGAAGATCTTAGGTGGGGGGCTAAGTGACTGTGGGAATTTGCTCTTAGATGGAATGAGTCCAAACACTATCGTCACGATCTGGGCTGTTTTGGGTGCTTTTCAAGCATTTATTTGCATTGATATGATCAAACACTAGATTCAGAATGGCTGCTTTAAACTCCATACAAAATCGAATGCAGGGATTCACTGAGGGCGAATCCAAAACCATGTTGGGAGCTTTGTGCCTCCTTTTAAGCAAGACCTTTTCCGCGCTCACTTTTAACCGATGACACCATACCAGGGGTTGTTGTTCAACAGATTGTTGGTTCTTTTAACAATTTGTTCAATGGAGGAGGAGGAGGAGGGAGTAAGAGGCAGCTATATTTGTCACTACTGTTGTTTGGTAGAATAATTGATTTTTCCAGTTTGGCAACCAATTTCCCATTTTCTGCTGCTTTATTATTTCCCCCTGATCGTGTGTGTGTGTCCCCCGCCCCTGCCTTCGTGTCTTCAACAAAAGACACTTTTCCCTTCCAGTTCTTAATAGCATTTTGCAGTCTCAGCTTTCGTGGTCAAAGAAACTGGGTCCAAGAAGGAAGTAGTGATTTTTATACTGGCTTTTGGGGCAGCACCTGCAGACTGAGCCTTGCTGCATCTTTGGTGCTGGTCCAGGTGGGAGGAGTAGCCTCATCAAAGTGCCCTGCTGTGTGGAGTATTCCCACTCTTCTACCCTGTTAACATAGGTCTTCTTTTGATTCCATACCCTTAGCAGTTGTTCAGCAAGATTTTCCTTTTTTATGTAAAGACACAGGAAGTGTTGCACCCTCAGGGAAGATCTTCATGCTGTACTACGTTTGTCATAGCAGATGATCTGCCTGTGCCTTTTTCTTTTAGCTGTGAGGCTCCGTGCTTTGATGATACCTGGTTTTGTCCAGGGCAGCAACCAATGGCAGCCTGTGAGTCAGCTGACATTGTCTGGGTGGAGGAGAGTGTTTAGTGCTTTTGTAAGCTCTGATGATTAAAGAGAATAAGTATTTTCACTGATTTCAGTAGTTCTTTAGTATGTTTTTTTCTTTTTACACCTGTTTGCAGTTTGTACCCAGGGCTCCGATAGTGCCACGACAGAGATCTGTGGAACTTGCACTGCACAATACCAAGGGCCTCTTCTTTACACCAAACAGTAATAAAAGGTTGCTCAGTCTCCCACACAAGGCACCCAGCAGTATCTCACAGGGATGAAAGCAGCCAGCTTCTGCTGATCTTACTCCTTAAAATCCTGTTGTCTTTTGGTATTCAGGCTAAGTATTGCAAGACCAGTTTGGGAGTTGATACGAGGTGGTCAGCCCTGAGCGTCTCAGACTCCCCATTGCTGTGCCAGCTCATATCTGCTCTTTGATGTAGGGTAGGAAAGCTCAACCAAATCAGATGCAGCAGTATGTGCTGATGGTGAGAGGAGAAGGGAAAGCAAGGAGTCTGTAAAGTCTCCTGCGTTCAGAAGAGCAAAGGGAACAGAACAGAGTCGCTCGGACAATGCAAGTTGCAAGGCTGGAGTTGGAGGCGGGCTGGTCTTACCCCTCCCTATTTGAGCCCTGCTCTTATGCAGAGAGGCAGGGATGTGTGCTGCAAATGGCTAAATGGAGGACCTCAGAGAGATTATGCAAATGCCATGTCTCTGTGAGAGGAAGATGCTGCCTTTTACACAAAAAAAATTAAAAAAATTAATTTCAGAATTATCCCAGCTGGAGGCAGCACTCCACACACAGGATCCTGGTCAGGGTTTTTATTGGGTTTAATCGTCTTGGAGACAGAAGGTGGTTCCCTGGACTCTTGCTTTTGGTTCCTGTGACATCCAGGCATGCCAGGTGATGCCCTAGGGAGCAGCTAGCTGGCCTGGGGTCTGCAGGGGTTTGCGCTCCCTGCTCTGGAGAGCTTCTGCATATATTCACTGGCAAATTTTTGGAGCCCTTTAACGTAAACACATACAACCTTCTCCAAAAAAGGGCTTAAAGCTCCAGTATGAAACTGTATTCACATGTTAAATTTAAAACATATTTAATGTATTACCAGTAATGGATTTAATGTTTAAGTAAAACTAACTATCCATAAATTAGTAAAATACTTACAACAAGTGCAATAATCGCCCTGATTTTGAGTGAATGAAGTTGGCTAAGGCTTCTATTTACTATGCACTGTTAAGCACAAATGTCTAATGTCCAAGCTTTCAGCAATTTCTCTCAGCACCAGCCTCTCTAGGACCATACCAAATCGATGACTGAATTTTGCAAGTTACCGGATTTCCGTGAAGGCTTTTTCCAAAGCTTTTAAACTCAGACAATTTCCACGCCCCCCCTAAAAGGTTCCTTTCTTTTCCTTTCCTTTTTAATCACCGCAACTTGGTACAACAATCTTGGCTAGCGTGTGTATTAGCAGGTGAACATGCATCAACAGCAACAGGATTTTATGAACTTTTTGTAATATTATGTAGCATTTCAACTTCTGCCAGTTTTGTTGGGGTTTTGTTTTGCTTTTTCAACTTTACATGTAAGGGCTCAATTTTGTCTCGCTGACAGATGATTCTCAATGACTGAGACTTTCAAGGAAAAAAAAAATAATCCAGACAGTGTGCTTTAACCCTTTGCGTTCATTCTAGACTCCTTTCATTCATGTGGGTCTCGATTGTAATTAAAGAGGGTGCTGTGTTAGGTTTTGTTATTTACTACAGTTTTAGTGCTATTTCCATATGAATTATGGCTGCAACTCTCATGACAATCTTTCTCTGGATGGGTGGCGGGAGTGGTGACTCGAGGAGATGCTTGCTTTGCTCTGAGCAAAATATATTTATGCTGTGCTTTCCCCTAAGCAGCCCTTCCTGTGTTCTGGGTAACCAGTAAGGGAGTGTGCTGGCCCTGCCAGCAGAGCCTATGAATCTATCTTATGTCCTAGTGTGAAGTAACATGATGGTGATATTTAGGTGCAGAATGGGAAAGACAATGCGTTTCCTCACAGATCAGAAGACTTCAGCAAGTGATGTGCGCTGTCACAGCAAATGTCCGACCTCCATCCTCCTCTTCTGCTGTTGATCCACCTCTTAGTCTGGCAGTCCATGCATTTCTAGTATTATTGCGTTTATTTGACATTGTTGTTAGGTATCTTAAGATTTTTACAAAAAGTTTAGCTTCAAGGATGCATCCTGAGCATATGCCCAGGTTAGGTGGAGATACTCTTTCCCAGCAGGGCAAGCTTATCTGCTGCCTCCTGGACTCAGCCTGTAGTTTCTGTGAATTTTGTAACTGAAAATAACAGTTGTGAAAGTCTTGCGTGGTGCCAGGCTGTGTGGCCAGCTCCAGTGTGATATTGCATTGTAACTGCCGAGTAGTACATCGGCCTAGCAAATGCGATCCATGAACTTATGGCTGCCGGAGAAAACCTGAAAATATAAATATTGAGAGTATGGGTGTTTTGTTGGTCTTGATCGCTGTTCTTGCTGGTTTCTTATGTTTTTCCAGGTTTTCTGGGGTGGTGGTGATATTTTGTCTAACTTCCAAAATATCTCCTGAACCTCGTTGCTGCGCTTTCCTGGTCTCTCCTTCCTCTCCTACCTTCTTAATTTATCTGAGTGTCAAGCTCTGCTTGTCTGCCTCTGTCATAGGGTCCCAACAGGAACACTCTCTGTAAAGCATTGTTCCTCTGCCAATCTTGCTGAAATGCTGCCTGCAGAAGACTCGGCACTTCTTTGATTGATTGGTGCTGTTTTACAAAAACATCACTACAAACTTTGCATTTCAGTTGTGCAGGCAATGGTATTTTCTAATAATTACAGACACATGTAGATTAGTCTATCACTCATACTGTGGCTGCATTGTTGCATAAATCTCATTTGGTTTCTGTGATAGTTTGAGCAATAGAATTTCTATCTCACATTTCTGTAGCAGCTTCATGCCAAAATATAAGACCAGCTATGAGGGAAACAACATCACCAAGAAATATTCCTTGCAGCTCATTTTTTGTGATGTATTTTTGCTTGAAAAATAATAAAAACCCCCACTGTGACTCAAGTGAACTAGCCTGAGGCTAAGGATGGGCAGCAGGCCATTGGGTCCTCTGCAATTCAAAGGCATGGGGTGGTTGGTCACCTCCCTGGCACTAGATATGCTTCACACTCTGCCAGCATGCATGAAAATTCCCGTATTGTGCTGTTTCCTTACACTGCTTTGCCCGCCAGAGAAAGTCTTTATTTTAGCATTTCACTTGAATTGTGGTTCACATCGCTTTAAGTATTGAGGATGGAGCAATGGCATCCTCACTGTTTGCCTTTCTTCTGAACAAATACGGGGTGCAGTATTTTTTCACAGGTTGTTCAATGCTGCCCGTTGCCTATGATATCGACTATCATCTCGTGTAAAAGAAATTCCACCTAAATTCCATTAATGCCTCGCTTTTCCTTACTTCAGCTCATGCACACAAATAGACACGGCTGTAACTTATATAGATATTGCTTAATTCGGCTTTTGTTAGTCATTGATCTGGTTTGTTTTGATTACTGGGATAATTTTGTCAATTGCTATTTGGATTTTCGCAAGATAACAATATGAGATAGCCAAAGTTAGGTAGGCTTCCAGATATTTGTTACTCTCACGATTTTGCATTAGATATCAAAGTCTCAGTTTGGAAATTCCAGAAATAATTTGTTTCTTTTTATGCTTCGACAAATCCTGTAGCTTAAGGTTTTTAGAGTCTAATTTCTAATTATTCACCGTACTTTATAGCCTTTTCGCGTCTGTTTATCGAAAATTTCGCCTTTGTCTTACCACAATGTTGATCGTTTTCTTTATTGAATAAGCATCCCATCAATTTCTCTCCTTACTCACTCAAAGGCAGGCTGCATTTCCTTTTTATTTATATATCGCTCATATTGTTCTGTGACTTCCCATTTTCTACTTTTTGAATAACTCATCTCCTTTTGCATGTCATTGAAGAGAGGAATAAAATCAGCCTTCAGTTTCTGGGACAAATGTTGTTGCTCTATCATTTTCTGAAACTTAAGCATAATAGAGTTGTGCCTCGCTTATACCGCACCAAAAAGTTTGCCGTGCACATTTAGTCACCTTCTTGTCAGAATCCACAACACCGCAGCCTGTTACAGGATTCTCACAGAGTCTGTGTAAATCATGTTCATGGTTGCTGTTCTGTTTGAGGATTTGGGGAGTTTTTGTTTGTGTTATTTTTGCTTGGGGTTGTCACTTTTCAAATATTCTATCAGCCTGTTACATATGATCTTCCTCTTCATGCTGAATAATTCGTTGTAACTTTCCCTTGATTAGTATTTCAAATATCTTCCTACTCAAAAAAAAAAACTAGTAGATTGGTGTTCAATTTCCATGATAGAATAGAATAGAATAGAATAGAATAATAGAATAGAATAGAATAGAATAGAATAGAATTGAATTAACCAGGTTGGAAAAACTTAGAGATCACCTATCACTCCAACACCATCTAATCAACTGAATAATGGCACCAAGTGCCATCTGAAACAATTTCCGCGATGCGACTCCACCACAGCCCATTTCCAATGGCCAATCACTCTTTCTGTGAAATTAAACTTCTTCCAGCCTAAACCTCCTTTGCGCAGGTTGAGAGGAGTCCCTTGTTTTGTTGCGAGTTCCGGGAGAAGAGTGATCGTCCCCCCATCCCGGCCATTTTCACCCTCCTTCAGGTAGTTGCAGATACACAGCCTTCCTGAGCGCTCTCCTCTCCCAAGAGTTGTCATTTATATGTAGGTGTCACGTTATCCTCCATCAAGATGTTCCACAGATATTTGTTGAAGTGTTCCCCTCTCTTTTCCTGCCTCTTTTCTTCCTCTAATTCCTACAGCTATCCTTACTTCAATAGCTTGTTCTTAGATCTCTCAGCTGCTTGAGTTTTGTTTACATTTTTACAGTTCACTACTATTTAATCATCTTCTCATCTTGTAGCATGCTCTCCATGCATTGATATTTTGCAGTTGTTCTTGGCTGCAGATATGGCTTGGTGCCCCAGTTGGTTGATTTGCTTCGTGCGCAGTGCTTACACTAAGTTTTCTGCATCCTGCCCTTGATAAACCAAGGGCTTGATGTCAGAGGCTGAGCTGTCCTATCCCTCAGTCCCGCACTTCGCTTCCGCTATTTTGGATCTCCCGAAGACAGAGATTGCTTTGACTCCTTCATGTATTTTTGTCAGGGTTGCTTGTGAGTTTTCGCCGATATGAACTCATCTTTGAACACTTCAATTACTTCGTATGCTGGAGTTGTTTCTCTGTTTCTTATTCCATTCAGGTCTGCCCTTCATTGAAATACTGAGTTTTGTTGCCTCCTCGAGAGCAGCAGTGAGCCTGGTGATCACCGACACTTTAGCATGCCCAACCCTGCTGAAATTGAACATTGATACTGAGCTTCTTCCAGTTAAATACTTTGAATGTTTTCGCTCTTGAAGAATGGCTACTATTAAGAAGCCCATTAATTTTAATGTTAACTCTCCATGGGTTGATTTGGACTATAACATTTTCCCCGTCACGGTTGCAAAAACAACACCAACAGAAAAACTTCTGGACATTGCGCCAGAGGCACCAAAGCTTGTTTGTCTCTTCCCCCCAAAAACAACAAAAAAAACCGCAAAAAACAAAAACAACAAATAAAAAAAAGTACTTCACTTATTGTCATGGCTTTCCCCCTGTTATCATGTAATTACATCTGGGTTTTCCCCCCCCAAATATTTAGTCACTATTTGAGACAGTTTTGTATGAGCAAAAGTTTGCTAATGACGGGGAAGAGACAAACAACTTGGTGCTTCTGGCGCAAATGTGTCCAGGAAGTTTTCTGTTGGTGTTGTTTTTGCAAACCGTGACAGGGAAAATGTTATGATCCAAATCAACCCATGGAGAGTTAACATTAAAATTAATGGGCTTCTTAATAGTAGCCATTCTTCAAAACAGAAGAAACATTCAAAGTATTTACAACTAAAATATAAAGCTCAATATCAATGTTCAATTTCAGCAGGGTTAATTTTTGAGAGCATGCTTAAAGTGTCAGTGAATCACAGGCTCACTGCTGCTCTCGAGGAAGGCAATGGCAAAACTCCCAGCTAACTTCAATGAAAGGAGGAGCAGACCCTGAATGGAATAAAGGAGCAGAGGAAACAACTCCATACGGAAATGGCAAGTGTTCAAAGATGAGTTCATATCAGCAGAAAATACACAAGCAGCCTGACAAAAATACATGAAGAGTCAAAGAAGCACCCTGTCTTGGGAATCCAAAATAGCAAGCAAGAAGATTGCAGGACTGAGGGGATAGGACACTGGCCTTCAGCCTCTGAACATCAAGCCCTTGGTTTATCAAGGGCTGGATGCACATGCAGAAGCTGGCATGAGGCCACTCAACACTGCACACAAGCAAATCAACCAACTGGGGCACCAAGCAGGATATCTGCAGCCAAGGCAACTGCAAATATCAATGCATGGAGCAGCTACAAAAGATGAGAAAGATGATTAAATGAAATGATGGTGAGGCTGTAAAAATGTACTTCTTCAAGCAGCTGAAGTCTAAAACAAGCTATTGAAAATGGGATGGCTGCCAGAATTAGGGAAGAAAGAGGCAGAAGGAGGGGGACACTTCAACAAATATCTGTGGAACATCTTTGGAGGCAGGGGAGGTACCTGTGGATGGAGGACTAACGGACACCTACATATAAATGACAACTCTTGGGAGAGGAGGCAGCTCAGGGGAAACCTTATTGCTATCTACAACTACCTGAAGGGAGGGTGTAGCCAGGTGGGGTTGGTCTCTTCTCCCAGACAACCACCAACAAAACAAGAGGATACAGTCTCAACCTGCACCAGGGAAGGTTTAGGCTGGAAGAAGTTCTTCACAGAAAGAGTGATTGGCCATTGAATGGGCTGCCCAGGGAGGTGGTGGAGTCACCATCACTGAGGTGTTTAAGAGGAGACCAGATGAGGCACTTGGTGCCATTGTTCAGTTGATTAGATGGTGTTGGGTGATAGGTTGACTTGATGATCTCTAAGGTCTTTTCCAACCTGGTTAATCCAATTCATATTCTATTCTATTCTATTCTATTCTATTCTATTCTATTCTATTCTATTCTATTCTATTCTATTCTATCATGGAAGTTGAACACCAGTCTGCCTGATTTCAGCAGTGGGAAAGATATTTGAAATACTAATCAGGGACAACACAGGGAAAGTTACAACTTAATTATTCAGCATGGAT
Source organism: Picus viridis (assembly GCA_033816785.1). Taxonomy (NCBI): domain Eukaryota; kingdom Metazoa; phylum Chordata; class Aves; order Piciformes; family Picidae; genus Picus; species Picus viridis. Next base: position 7,655,008 of record CM066591.1, on the reverse strand, counting down.
TCACAGAAGGGAGATCATATGTAACAAAACTGATAGAATATTTGAAAACAAACCAACCCCAAGCAAAAAAAATAACACAAACCAAAACTCCCCAAATCCTCAAACAGAACCGAAAGCAGCCATGAACATGATTTACACAGACTCTGTGAAAGGTATGATCCTGTAACAGGCTGCAGTGTTGTAAGTTCTGACAAGAGGGTGAGCTAAATAATGCACAACGAACCGGACAGTGTACGAGGGCACAGCTCTGTATGCTAACTTCAAGACAGAAGAGTGATGGGAGGCAATGGCAGGCCCGTCCCGAAGAGCACTGAAGAGGCTGATTTTATTCCGCTTCTCTTTCTCTTCAATGACATGCAAAAAAGGGATGAAATTTATTCAAAGTAGAAAATGGAGGAGAAGTCACAGACAATATGAATGAAAGGACAGTATATAAATAAAAAAAAATGCAGCCTGCCTTTGAGTGAGCAGGGAAAGTGATGGGATGCTATTCAATAAAGAAAAAAACGTCAAGTAACATTGTGGTAAGAACAAAAGGCAGGCGCCACTCGCTGTCCTCCTTAAGCAGACACGAAAGGGCTATAAGTGCAGTGAATAATTAGAAATTAGACTCTAAAACCTTAAGCCTAGGACCTATTGTCAACATAAAAAGAAGCAGAGATATTTCTGGAATTTCCAAACTGAGGCACTGACTAATCTGTGCAAAATCATTCCTGCAGGGTGTAACAGGATAACAAGGAAATATCTGGAAGCCTACCCTAACTTTGGCTATCTTTATCATTAGATATGTACAGAAAATCCAAATAGCTGAGTGACAAAATTATCCCAGTGAGTCAAAACCAAACCAGATCAGTATTCTTTAAAAGCCGAGGTAAGCAATATCCAGCTGCCAAAGTAGCCCAAGTTACAGCCGTGTCTAACAAGTGTGCATGAGCTGAAACTAAGGAAAAGCAGGCATTAATGGAATTTAGGTGAATTTCTTTACACAGAGATGATAGTCGATGTCACAGGCAACCCAGGGCAGCATTAACAACCTGTGGAAAAATACTGCACCGTGACTCGTTCAGAAGAAAAGGCAAACAGTGAAAGGATGCCGCTAGCTTTCCATCCTCCAGTACTTTAAAACGATGTGAACCACAATTCAAGTGAAATACTAAAATAAAGACTCTCTGGCGGGCCAGGTAAGCAGTGTAAACTGGCACAACTGCAAATTTTCATGCATGTAACATGTGAAAGCATATCACTGAGAGGTGCCAGGGATGTGCAACCAACCACCCCCATGCCTTTGGGCTGCAGAGGAGCCCAATGGCCTGGTTGCCCCTGCACATCCGCAACTGGAGCTAATTCACTTAATCTGCTTTGGTGGGGTTTTTATTATTTTCCAAGCAAAAATACATCACAAAAAATGGGCCTCAAGGGAATACTCTTGGTGATGTTGTTTCCCTCATAGCTGGTCTTGCAAACCTGGCATGAAGCTACTAGAAATGTGAGGCTGGAAATTCTATTGCTCAAACTATCACAGAAACAAATGAGATTTACATGCAACGGTACAGCCACAGTATGAGTGATAGACTAGTATCTACATGTGTCTGTAATTGATAGCAAAGCCCTTATTGCCTGCACAGCAATGCAAGTTTATTTGGTGATGTTTTTAGCAAAACAGCACCAATCCAATCAAAGGGGGTCTGCTTAGGAGGAGATCTTCTGCAACAGCATTTCAGTGGCCCTCCCTTAAAGATTTCTGGCAGGGAACAATGCTTTACAGAGAGGTGTTTCTGTTGGGACCTCTAGGAGGTGACAGAGGCAGACAAGCAGGGCTTGACTTCCAGATGGGGCCAAGAGTAGGAGAAAAAGGTAGAGAAGAGACCAGGAAAAGATGCAACAACACAGGGTTCAGGGGAGATATTTTGGAAAAGACCAGACCAAAATATCACCACCACCCCAAGAAAAACCTAGAAAAACATAAGAAACCAGCAAAGAACAACCGATCAAAATGAGAGACACCAACAAAACACCCATACTCTCAATGATACATATTTTCAGGTTTGCTTACTATCAAAACCTTCCTCAAGTTCGTGGAGAATTTCTCACCAATTTCAAAGAGGCACTGGGCCCATTCTTACTCGGCAGTTACAATACAATATCACACTGGAACTGGCCACACAGCCTGGCACCATATAAAGACTTTCCTAGCTGTTATTTTCAGTTACAAGGTCCCACAGAGCCTACAGACTAGTCCAGGAGCAGCAGATAAACTGCTGTTTGCCCTGCTTTGGGAAGAAAATTATCTCCACCTAACCTGGGCATATGCTTTCAGGATACATCCTTGAAGCTAGAGCTTTTGTAGCAGAAGCCCCAAGATATACCTAACAACAATGTCAAACTCTGCAAGCACAGCACAATGAATACTAGAAATACATAGACTGCCAGACTAAGAGGTGGATCAACAGCAAGGAAAGAGGGTAAAGGAAGGAGATGGAGGTCAGTTTGCAGCATGAGTTCTGTGCTGTAGGTGCTGTGACCCAGCTGCCCCACACTCCTTCCTTGCTGCTTGGGAAGTCTTCTGATCCTAATGAGGGAAACACATTGTCTTTCCCATTCTGCACCTAAATATCACCATCATGTTACTTCACACTAGGACATAAGATAGATTCATAGGCTCTTGCTGGCAGGGCCAGCACACTCCCTTACTGGTTACCCAGAACACAGGAAGGGCTGCTTAGGGAAAGCACAGCATAAATATATTTTGCTCAGAGCAAAGCAAGCATCTCCTCAGTCACCACTCCCACCACCCATCCAGAAAAAGATTGTCATGAAGTTGCAGCCATAATTCATATAAATAGCACTAAACTTTAATTAATAACAAAACCTAACACAGCACCCCTTAATTACAATCAGACCCATGAATGAAAGGAGTCTAGAATGAACACAAAGGGTTAAAATACCTGTCTGGATTATTTTTTTTTTTTCCTTGAAAATCAGTCATTGAGAATCATCTGTCAGCAAGACAAAATTAATTACTACATGTAAAATTGAAAAGCAAAACAAAACCCCAACAAAACAACAGAAGTTGAAATATTACATAATATTACAAAAAAGTTCATAAAATCCTGTTGTTGTTGATGCATGTTCACCTTTCTAATACACACGCTAGCCAAGATTATTGTACCCAAGTTGCAGTGATTAAAAAGGAAAGGAAAAGAAAGGAACCTTTTTAGGGGGGTGTGGAAATTATCTGAGTTTAAAAGCTTTGGAAAAAGCCTTCACAAAAATCCAGTAACTTGCAAAATTCAGTCATGTTTTGGTATGGTCCTAGAGGGCTGGTGCTGAAGAAATTGCTGAAGCTTAAACATTAGACATTTGTGCTTAACAGTGCTAGTAAATAGAAGCCTTAGCCACTTCATTCACTCAAATCAGGGCAATTATTGCACTGTTGTAAGTATTTTACTAATTTATGGATAGTTAGTTTTACTTAAACATTAAATCCATTACTGGTAATACATTAAATATGTTTTTTAAATTTAACATGTGAATACAGTTTCATACTGGAGCTTTAAGCCCTTTTTTGGAGAAGGTTGTATGTGTTTACGTTAAAGGGCTCCAAAAATTTGCCAGTGAATATATGCAGAAGCTCTCCAGAGCAGGGGCACAAACCCCCTGCAGACCCCAGGCCAGCTAGCTGCTCCCTAGGGCATCACCTGGCATGCCTGGATGTCACAGGAACCAAAAGCAAGAGTCCAGGGAACCACCTTCTGTCTCCAAGAAGCGATTAAACCCAATAAAAACCCTGACCAGGATCCTGTGTGGAGTGCTGCCTCCAGCTGGGATAATTCTGAAATTAATTTTTTTTTTTTTTTTTTTTTTGTGTAAAAGGCAGCATCTTCCTCTCACAGAGACATGGCATTTGCATAATCTCTCTGAGGTCCTCCATTTAGCCATTTGCAGCACACATCCCTGCCTCTCTGCATAAGAGCAGGGCTCAAATAGGAAGGGTAAGACCAGCCCGCCTCCAACTCCAGCCTTGCAACTTGCATTGTCCGAGCGACTCTGTTCTGTTCCCTTTGCTCTTCTGAACGCAGGAGACTTTACAGACTCCTTGCTTTCCCTTCTCCTCTCACCATCAGCACATACTGCTGCATCTGATTTGGTTGAGCTTTCCTACCCTACATCAAAGAGCAGATATGAGCTGGCACAGCAATGGGGAGTCTGAGACACTCAGGGCTGACCACCTCGTATCAACTCCCCAAACTGGTCTTGCAATACTTAGCCTGAATACCAAAAGACAACAGGATTTTAAGGAGTAAGATCAGCAGAAGCTGGCTGCTTTCATCCCTGTGAGATACTGCTGGGTGCCTTGTGTGGGAGACTGAGCAACCTTTTTATTACTGTTTGGTGTAAAGAAGAGGCCCTTGGTATTGTGCAGTGCAAGTTCCACAGATCTCTGTCGTGGCACTATCGGAGCCCTGGGTACAAACTGCAAACAGGTGTAAAAAGAAAAAAAACATACTAAAGAACTACTGAAATCAGTGAAAATACTTATTTCTTTTTAATCATCAGAGCTTACAAAAGCACTAAACACTCTCCTCCACCCAGACAATGTCAGCTGACTCACAGGCTGCCATTGGTTGCTGCCCTGGACAAAACCAGGTATCATCAAAGCACGGAGCCTCACAGCTAAAAGAAAAAGGCACAGGCAGATCATCTGCTATGACAAACGTATACAGCATGAAGATCTTCCCTGAGGGTGCAACACTTCCCTGTGTCTTTACATAAAAAAGGAAAATCTTGCTGAACAACTGCTAAGGGTATGGAATCAAAAGAAGACCTATGTTAACAGGGTAGAAGAGTGGGAATACTCACACAGCAGGGCACTTTTGATGAGGCTACTCCTCCCACCTGGACCAGCACCAAAGATGCAGCAAGGCTCAGTCTGCAGGTGCTGCCCCAAAAGCCAGTATAAAAATCACTACTTCCTTCTTGGACCCAGTTTCTTTGACCACGAAAGCTGAGACTGCAAAATGCTATTAAGAACTGGAAGGGAAAAGTGTCTTTTGTTGAAGACACGAAGGCAGGGGCGGGGGACACACACACACGATCAGGGGGAAATAATAAAGCAGCAGAAAATGGGAATTGGTTGCCAAACTGGAAAAATCAATTATTCTACCAAACAACAGTAGTGACAAATATAGCTGCCTCTACTCCCTCCTCCTCCTCCTCCATTGAACAAATTGTTAAAAGAACCAACAATCTGTTGAACAACAACCCCTGGTATGGTGTCATCGGTTAAAAAGTGAGCGCGGAAAAGGTCTTGCTTAAAAGGAGGCACAAAGCTCCCAACATGGTTTTGGATTCGCCCTCAGTGAATCCCTGCATTCGTTTTTGTGGAGTTTAAAGCAGCCATTCTGAATCTAGTGTTTGATCATATCAATGCAAATAAATGCTTGAAAAGCACCCAAAACAGCCCAGATCGTGACGATAGTGTTTGGACTCATTCCATCTAAGAGCAAATTCCCACAGTCACTTAGCCCCCCACCTAAGATCTTCTTTGCTTGGCTCTTTTTTTTTTTATTTTTTCAGAAAAAGCATCTACCAGCATTGTCTTTGGTCCAATTATTGCACTTTTAAATGCAAAATGAGGTTTCAAAACCAGCTGATAAATGCTTCTCTTCAAGCAAGATGGAAAAAAACAAGAAATGGTGATGACACACCAGGTTGGCAGCATTGCAGAGCAAGGTCCTGTGGGTTTCTTTGGAAGAACTGCTCTCACATCAGCAGCTGACAAAAGGAGATGGTGGGATTTTTTCTCCGGTGCTACGCTGGTGATTAGGGTAGTGTTGAATGAAATGGGAAGTATCTGCAAGGCAAAGCTGCAGCATAAGGGCTGAGGCTTTGTGCAGGATGGGTGCTGGTAGTGAGGTGCGAAGGGCAGTGGCATGGCTGGGGCCTATGGGTGCCTGCACCTCTTGTGTTGCAGCAGCAGGGCCCATTCCTTCTCATTTCCTTAAAGAGATTTTGCATATTCATTGCACAAGTGGAGCTCTGGTAAAGCTCCTTCCAACCCTGACTGATACTGTACTACTATACTAACATGGCTGGGGAGGGACTTCTCAGGCTATCAGGTAGTGATAGGACTAGGGGAATGGAATGAAGCTGGAGGTAGGGAGATTCAGCCTGGAAGTGAGGAGGAGGTTCTTCACCGTGAGAGTGGTGAAGCCCTGGAATGGGTTGTCTGGGGAGGTGGTTGAGGCCCCGTCCCTGGAGGTGTTTAAGACCAGGCTGGATGAGGCTCTGGCCAGCCTGATCTAGTGCGGGGTATCCCTGCCCATGGCAGGGGTTGGAACTAGATGGTCCTTGTGGTCCCTTCCAACCCTGACTGAGACTACTATACTATACTACGATACTGAGAGATGACAAAAGATTTCTGAGATAAACCAGAAGCGGCACACCGCATCAGGAGAAGACCATGGCCAACATACCATTACAACTTTTGCTCTTTTGGCCATCTCAGGCCACCAAGTTATAATTTTTTTTAACATTTCCAGGCTGTAGCAGGTGGGTTCACACATCTCTGCTAATAAAATAGGGTCTCATGGCAAGCTTTAAAGCTGTCTTTACACTTGTACTCTTGGGCACTTACTACAAGGAATGTACCTATGCCAATAAGCTTTTGTTGCCAAACTGATCAAATGAAAAATGCTGGACACTACTTTTGCTTTCTTTTCCTTGTCAGATGAATACATAAAAAACCCCAACAACAACAACAACAACAAAGCCATGCTAAAAAACTAAGAATCCTAATAGCTGTTGAGCATTCAGCAGATGGTACCATCTAGTCCCATCTAATTCAAGGCCAAACAGCCTAAATTGTGGTTGTAAGACAAGAAATAAAACACAATAGAGATAAATAGGGGGCAAAAGCAACGACTTGAGAAAACTGAGGGGATCATCCATTCCTTTCACTTGGAAAATAGAAGGCAGGAAAATAGTGGCAGGAGATTTGACCAATGTGCCAAAAAAAATAATAATCCCAAACTTGATTCTATCTAATCTGTAAGAGTGCCATCTCAGGAGTCAGCTCTGATTTATAGATGGGTAAAGAGATCCAAATCAGGGTTAATTCTGCTTTTTTTTTCTCTACAAGAATTATCTTTAAAACACTAAACCTTGCAAATGAAACCTGGTTCCGAAATATGTACACTAAGAAATTACGCCCTGGCTGAGCCATCCACAGAGCCTGCTATTTTCTGTTCATATTTTAAACACTATCTTTTAATTCTTTCTAATGAGGAGAGTTGCTTTTCAGAGAGTAAAGCACAGCAAAATTTCAAAAAAGAGAATGATTCCTGAGTACAAAGTGCAGTGAAAGGCTGTATATGCTTTTCATGTAAGCATACATTATGCCTTCCATATTGTTTAAACTTGCTCATCACTGAACTACTCTACATGTAACTAAATTACAAATGGCTCAATGCTAACAAAACATAGCAAATTAAGACAGAATCAGGTCAGACTTCTGTTTGAATTATCTAACTGAATCTCTAACCTGGCATAGTATTTGGCCACAGTAAAAACCACATTTAGTACACACAAGCATATATATATATATATAATTATACACATATGAACCTCTATGAGTGTATGAAGGGATGAATTAAAGAAAAAAAACAATAATTGTGCAGGAGCTGAAATCTGTGTGCCACAGTACATTGCCAAGTGATGAGGAGGGAAAAACAGAACACATTTAGACCAGAGTCCTTAATTGTAGGTACAGTCAGACCCACAAAAAAAACTCCAAACCAAACCACCAACAACAACAACGAGAAACAAAAACACCAGAAAAAAAACAACCACCAAACCCCAAACCACTGAAATCAAGATGAGGCATTTTCATCTTTGGTTACCTGATTTATCCTGGTATCAGGTAGACAGACATCAGCTCAAAAACTCGGAGACACTGTAAAATTATAGATAGAAATCTATAGGTTCACAGTAAAAATTGCTAAAGGCAGCGATCAGCCTAAAAGGTTCATTGCTAGGGAGAAAGCAGTAATGCTGCACATTAATGAAAGCCTTGACCTATCACCTGCTGTAATAATTATCATGCTAATATGGGGGGTTGCCTCCATTTGTGGGTTTTTTGGCATTCCTGTTACTACCAGAAGCTGCAAATTCATACACTCTAAATGGAACATAAATGAAGGGATTCTCAGTTTTAATGCTGTGCAGAAGAAATAAATGATGTTTGCATTTTATTTTTTTTTTTTTTTTTTTTTTTTTTTTGCATTTTCACTTTTAAATTTCCTTTGACTAGGTGAACCTCAGGCTACAGAAATGCACACAGACATTGTAGCTACACAGACAGCAGCATACAAATCTCTTCTGTGCAGGAAATACATAAACACTAATCTGTTTTCCCTACAAAATGTAAAACTTCACATCTTCTGTTCAAGCTGATTACTGACTAGTATCTTAAGCTTGTCAAGTGTTTTAAAGGAGCTTTCCAAGAGAAGTTTGTAGTTAAGCATATGGTAAGCTCGTCGTCCAGTCCATATGACTGGTTGAGCATCGACCATTACTGTTGATACAGTTTCCCTCAATATTATGACAGTATTTGTCAATGAAAATTAAATTGCTGTCAAACTTTTCCCACTAAACTTACGGCACAACACTTGGAGAGAGCCAACTTCATGACTCAAGCCAATAAGGCCTTTTCTACATACTCCTGCGTTTTACCCATTCGTGGAAAAATCCCCGTGGATTTATTTCTGACTTCTGCAACAACCAAGAAAGGCTTCCCAGTGCTTTCTGTGAAAAAAATTCTGTGAAGCCCTATTTAATGTGTTTACTGGTTGTTGGTTTTGGTTTTTTTTTCCCCCTAAATTCTGTGCAAATCACATGCACAAACAGCCACAGCATTTTCTGGGCAATTTGTAAGTTGCAGGTGCATTTACAGACAGCAGAACGGGTGACAATGCTGTGCTGAACACGAGGAACTGCACGTGGATGTAACACGTCCTGCTCGTGTATACAAATATCTACTGATGTTCACATGAAATTCAAAAAGCACCAAAAACCCCCTAGACTAAGCAGGTCTAAACAGAACAACTGTATCTTTACTATTTTAAAAATAATTCAAACAATCCCCACAAATAAAATATTTTATAGCTTCACTGAGCAATTATGCCAAACAAGAGTCTTTCTTAATCAACCTTGAACTTAAAAAGCAAAGAAGCATTACAGTCATTCATAGCTTTTATATATAACACGTTAAAAAGGGTGTCATGGAAGATGCCAACAGTGAATAAGCAGCCTGGGAAGGAAAGAAAAATAAATAGTTGAGTATAACAAGAACAACGTGGCATTAACTGCAGTAAGTAATGAAAGACCGTTGCCACTTTTATTTGGTGTTTTACCATCTCCTTTCTACATGTGAATCTGGCTTTAGCTACCGAAGTAAGGACCATTCTGGAACCGTACTTCTTTGCCACCATCCTCTGTGCCTCTCCTGAGCACATTTCTCATTAGCCAATGCAGCCAGCACCTTGGGATCATCAAATCAATGCAATGTGACATTTACTAAAAGGTGCGGCATCACATTTTAGATGCTGCTCCTGGTGCTGTTGTGCCAGTGCTGGTAGCAAGCCTGAGCTTTGGCTGGGCAGACTCTACAAACGATGTCTCAAGGTGTCTCACAACTGTTGTGGGTGATTTTCAGGTGCCAGAAAAAGCCAAGCTGATGGCATCCCCTGGGTGAGATGGGAGGCACATCAGGTCTGCTGGAGCAGGTTCCCAGTTTTGCCTGGGCACACTGGCCCACAAGATCCTATCTTAGGTAGTAGGGGCTTTCCAAGCTCAATACCAGATGGGGCAGCTCCAAAACCAAGGACCATCTTGCCCTGGGACTTTTATCTGTGGCTGCTATGGCATTATCAAATCAATCCTGCTCAAACAGATGGGCACTCTTTCCATCCAAGCTCAGGAGCTAGTAACTACCTTGCAACTCCATATCCTCTCACAATGAGTGGCTTCAGTTTGATGTTTCTACTCTAACAGATCAAACGTGAAGATTATGCTGTAGGAGAAAGTCACAAGTCAAAATGCTTTTCTCTTTTCTAATCTGGGGCTACAGAAAGACAAATTAGCAGCAGTGGAGCTTTTCTCTTTTTGGGATCCTTTTGTAAGGGACAGGGGACAGTGCTCAAGGTCATTGGCTTTGGTGTCTTTGACAAAATTATTTGTCTGCTCCTAAATTCAATGGGCAATTTCAGTTACAGTCACTTCCCAAAGCCTAAATTTGGCAGTTTGTAATACTTAGTCAGTCTGTTGGGAAGGCAACAATGTCCCTAAAATACAGATATGGAATTAAAATATGGAGCAGAACAATGACTCTATTTGTCTCTTATATGGAGACACATACACAGAGATTACTCAGATGGAAAAAAGGGATATAAGAAGAATCTCAGAAATGACAAGCACACATTAAGCATGATCATGTTTTAAACTGAGATATTTCTTTGAGAAATTATTTTCAACTCAGAGTCATACCTCCACAGCACACACATGGCTTGGGTACAATGAGCAATTGGAGCAGAGATTAGCTGGAGACTCTAGCAGAGAAAAATGGGAGAAGGCTGATACATATCTCTGTTCAAAGGTGATAATGTCACCCTGGCCCATCACAATTTCAGAGGGCTGATGGTGGAATTTAAGTCTCTCTCATATCGAGTACACAAAGAGGTACATCTTGGCAGTATAACAAAAGCCAATGTGGGTGGCAAGGTAGCTGCAAATTTAAGCATGAATGCTCTGGATGTGGGGGCTTGCACCTGATTACCAGATGCTTCAAGCAGATGGCCAGGGAGAGGAGAGAACAAGGCTCATGGTTGCTTTGATAGGGTTACAAAAAGCACCAAAACCAGAGATCAGGAAAAAGAAAGCTTCCCTGACTGCACAAGGTATCAGATCAACAGGGCCACCAAGACATGGCATGCTCCTCACCAGATTTGAGAGGCGAGTCCCAGAATTAGGCTGGTGATTAAATATCAGCAACAAAGCTGATAGAAATAGGGTTCAGAAGAGGAAAGAAAAAGCCCCAAAACACTACCAACTATGCAGAACAGGGAGCTGCTATGTAAGCACAGGATATTTTGGGGGTATTCCTCCCTGGAAGAGTTCTTCCCATAGGATTCTTTGCACTGATGTACTGTTTAGTGCATGTGGGAGTCAACATAGACTTTTTCTTGGGGGCTGTGAATGAGCTTTCTTACAAGCAGTCTGAAGTGCCAGGACTTGAGAAAAGCAAACAAGCAATCAAGCAAAACCCAAACCTACCAACAGCAAAAAAAAAAACCCACAAACAAACAACGCCCACAAAAATCAAACAAACAAACTAAACTTGCAAATAAATATACAATAAAACAAACCTCAAAACAACAGTATTACAAGGGGAAAAAAAACCAATTTTTTTGCTTTTCTGGAAGACAATGGGGAGGTTTACAGAAACAGTACTCACACTTCACACAACACAGTGTAAAACTTTGAGACTTCAACTCTGTCACACCCTAACAAGTAACCAGACAAAATTCAGCTGAGCACTATGCCTCAATGATTTGAGCAGTATTTGTATAAGGGGACATCTGATCCTGTCTCAAGACTGCTTCACCTGGCACAAACATGGGTTTGGTTGGTACAAAGGATGAGACACCTCCAAAGACAGCAATGAGCCTTGCTGCCCTTGTGTCCCTAACAGCACAGTTGGGAAGAGCATTACAGCACTGGAGTAAACCACAGGTGACCTGAAATCACTAAAAACCTGTGTTCATCTCATTTCTCAGGAGGAGGTGGCTTCAGCTGGGCGTCTTGGCTAACCTCCCGCTCCGATCACTGCACCCTGCCAGCTCCACTGCTCTCTGTCCTTTTGGTGTAGTATTTTTATTCTCCATAATCCCTTCCTGGTATTTTTGAGCAGCACATAGGAGGGAGACGGATGCTTTCTGTACGCACCGCCGGCAACTGAACTGGTTCTTCCATACCTGAGTGCTACAGAAACATATGGCCAAGGCAGAAAAATCTCACCGAGCACCTGAAGATAGCATCCAGCTCACACAATCCACATGGACCCTGCAAGGTGGTGGGTCCAGGTTCATGTTTAGAAGTATAACACCAGATTCAGGCTGCCAGCCTCCACAAACTGTGCATGTACACTAGGGTAACAGATGTCTGCTTGTTTAATGCATTTTAAAAATACTTAATGTGCTGCAGTGGAAAGACAGGGCTGTTAGGAGTGATGTAGAGTGGTGGTATCTTGCCTTCATGACCACCAATCTCAAAAGCCCTATCTTCCACCTTTCTGGTGGTGGCACTCCATGGTCATGATGTTTGTTTTGCACATCTAGGGAGGGATGTTGCAGACTTGCCCTGAGAAGCAGCCTAGTGGGGCCACCCACCCCCTCAATCACAAAAACACTGATAGGGTTCACTATATTCCTTGCCCAATCTCAGCCAGAGGAACACTTTATTTGACATGTGGTAGTCGAATAGACATCTTCCTCAGAGGCCAAGGGGCTCATTCTCTCCTCCATCTCCCCACACCACCCACCGGTGCTCAGGAGGAGGAGACTGCAGCACGGGGAGAGGGAAGGAGGATCTTACTTTCTGTGGCCTCTCTTCTTTAGCACACTAATCATTACAGCACATCCGCTCAGCATTACTTTTTCCTTCTGCACAAATAATTAAGAAACACCTGTGTTCTTTCCATTCAATAACACATGTTTCGGAGCAAGCCACTCTTTTAAGCTTAGATTATTTTCTCTTACCACAATTCAGCTGACAAGATAACAATGACTCACTCTGCCAAGGACTGGGAAAGGGAGGAGGGAGAGGCTATCAACCATACCATTAAAATAAAAGAATGGGGGGGGAGGAGGGGGGGGGGAAGAAATCAAATAAATATTATTGAAAATCAAAAAAAAGAAGCAGCAACCTTAACATTTCTCTCCTTCAAAATGGCCGGTGCCCCCATGCAACTTTGAAATCTGAATAAACTCCTGGAGGTGACTCTTTGCCAACATTCGCTCGGATGCCAGCTTTCTCACAAACGAACAGCTTGTATCTCCATGAAAACCAATGGATGGAACAAATTGTATTAAATTATGTAAAATGATACTAAAGAGCACAATCTACCAGTTTTTTGGTGTTGTTTTTTTTTAATATATATAAAAATTTAAAAATTGGAAAATCTTGGTTTCATAAATCGGAGAAAATTGTAAAAGATAATGAGGAGGGGGAAATGTTAAAATTTTATTGCACTTAAAGGGATGTCTCGTGGCTTTAAGCAGGAAATGAGATTTATTCCCTCATAGGTCAGACACACATAATTCTTTGGTGCCATTGACACCTGTGAGTTATTTAGCCTTCCTCATACTTCAGCATGTAGAGAAATCCCATCTCTATGAAGCTGAGCACGGCCCTGTGACAGTCTCAAACTGTCCCTCCCCATCACACTGTGGGAGCTGTCAGTGCACATTATGTATCCAAATTTCCTTCTACTTCCCAGAGACCCTTTTGGGAGAGGGAAGGGGACACAAATAACTGTAATTAGCACCAAATTTGCTATATCCTCAGAAACTGATTAAGGATATTTTCAGCACCTTTTGGGGACTTTTGTAATTTAAATATACTGCTATGACCATGCAAAGAACATTCCAGTAACTTTGCCTGAAATGGGTTTTAAATTGATGATTTCTAAGCATGAGTCAGTTAATCATGAACAAAAAGATCTGACTATTTCTGTATCCAGGGTGGAAGAAAGGGTGAGGTTGTGGGAGCTTCTGGCTAGTTTGAGACTTTAAATGACACTCAACTGGCATACAATAGGAAGCCTTAATTCAGGACTTTGTTCCAATAGCACACAACCCTGCAGTCGCTGAAGCCCCCAGTTCCCCAGCCTTGTGTAATGCTGCACCCGCAGGTTCAAGGCGGATTTTAGGAGACAAGCCTTTCCCCTCTGCTGACAGCAGGGCCTGGCTGGGGTCAGTCGCTCCTGGCAGGGTCCTGCTGCTGCCGGCAGAGCCAGAACAGCCCCCAGGGCCACGGGAGGCGGGTGGTGTGCAGGCAGCCCTTCCCAACCTGCCCAGCATCACCAAAGGTGCTGAAAAATGGAAAAAGATAGCCAGAGATACTGTCTTCAATCAAAGAGACAGTGTACCATTAATCTAGGTCTAAAATAAAGGTGTTTCTTTTAACTCCTTTGCCCCTTTCCATTGGAAGACCCTGAAATGCATACTCATGTTTCTTGGCTGTAAGAGAGAGTAAATTAATTCTGCAACTCCATTAACTCAGCGTACACCTAAACCTTCCTAACCTATCCTCTGAGAAGGTATTTTTTTGCCACATGAATGAGAGTTAGGTTTAACTCTCCATTCTACCACATAGTTCTCCACTGGAGATCTTTGCAATCCTAAAAAAAATAAAATAACTTCTGCAGCCAGTAAAGCACATACAAGAACAGCTCAGCGGGACAAATGAGCATTGTAGCTTCCATAGTCACATACACCACAGGGAGCCTCAACTAATTTCCACTCTCAATAGAGCTTATACAGACCTGGAAGCTTAAAATTGTTCCTGTCTCTCCACTGAATAGCACTGGGATCCCATAAAAAAGACACTCCTTTCCTGAAGGGCAAGAGAAATTTGAAGGCCTTGGGGCTGCAGAGGGAAAAGTTGCTCTGCCCCTTCCCCACACAGCTGCACAGTGGCTGGAGAAACCAAATACACCAAATAAAACACAGGACCTTTCATGTCCTACCACTGCCTTGAACCCTAACAACATTGCCTTGAACCCCAACACCACTGCCAGAAATAGAGCCTACCAGAGACTGCTAAAGCATGGGAGCCAAGGCTGTGATTGCTTTCTGGAGAATGACAGTGCTGTTGCTACTTTTTGCAGAGAGGTAGCGCTCTAGGAGCTGCCCTTGAAGGGTTAATGCTTTGACTTGACGAGCGAAACTTCCCATCTCTGATCCAGTCACACCACAGCCTACCATCATGACTCAAAACAGCTGGAGCTGCTAAACTGGCAGCATTGCAGTGTGGCATCGGGAAATTTAAGATTAAAAACCATGCACAATGTAAAAATAATCCTAATAAATTCTGGGAAATGTAGACATGCAAAGCTCCACGCGCTAAAAAAGCATCCTGCTACAGAAACTATTTTTAAAAAGGCTATTAGGAGGTGTGAAAGCAGAGCTGTCTATTATGTTCCTAAAGAAAGGCACCAAATGCTTGTTTCTCATCCCAATGAATTCCGAGTGACCGTTTTTGACAGACAGTTAGCACAAGGTCACTGCCAGTCAGCAGGCTGCTGGCCAGCAGAGCCTCCCGGGTGCGGGTGACGGAACTCCGTACATCAGAGGAACCAGACGCTTGGGGAGAAAATTGAACCAACCGAAACATCATTGGTTTTGATCATCTGAATGAAACCTGATCTCAGCTGCTGGTTTCTGTGTTTCTCTTTTGTACCTTTTCTTATGCAGTGGAATAATTTGATCCCCTCCTCGTTAAAATATAGCAGCTCCTCTGCTTATGTGTTTTCATGTGGTAAATTCAGGGAATACTAAAGTACAATAGCAAATAAAAGGATGGGAAAATATTTCCTTCCCCTCCGTGCGACTCCTACCACAGACAATGAAATCCCTCAACAGGTTTGCGGGGAAATCAGAGCACACTCAGGGCTGGAAGTGCGAATTCACCTCATCT
Source organism: Picus viridis (assembly GCA_033816785.1). Classification (NCBI taxonomy): domain Eukaryota; kingdom Metazoa; phylum Chordata; class Aves; order Piciformes; family Picidae; genus Picus; species Picus viridis. The sequence continues at coordinate 7,639,252 of CM066591.1, read as the reverse complement.
AAATGATTAAACTAGTAGCAGTTACAAACAAGGAGCTTTTTTATCCCACTGAATTTGGGATGGGTTACTGCTTTTCTGCAGTCTTCAAATGGTTTGTGCAAACCAAAACATCTCTCCAAAAACACAGCCTGGCAGTGACCAAATAAACAGGAGGATTACTCCAAGGAGGAGAAAGCAGCACACAGGAGAGAAAAGCAAACTTCATGGGCATGTGCTGGGGTCCTGACAAACCAGGCAAGCACTATGGTCTCCTTTCTATCTCTATACAAGTTAGCATTTTGTTTGATGTCCAACCTGCAGAGACTACATTCAGAAGCGCCTTCATTCTGCTTAGATTTATGTAATTTCAACCAGAAGTGCAGTCAGAATTTTTTTTTCCTATACATCTATGGTTTGCAGATTTATCCATTTACTTTCAGTTCTAAAAGGAGCTTTAAGAAAGAAGTTTTCAAAGGAGATGGAGGGCTTTGAATTCAAATTTCATCTCTATCAGTTGCCCATTATTACCTCATGGTAAGAGACTAGCACTCCCACTTCCTCATGCTTTCTTCCACGTGAATTTAGGGCACACTTAGACCTTTACTGACTCTCTACACAGAGCTCCCTGGGCACCAGGAAGATACTCCTGGTCCATGTTAAAGCTACAAACTGCAAACCTTTGAATCAGGTCCACAACTTGTATTAAAAGTGCAGTGACATCCCTAATTTGCTTTTACACCAACTTCTCTTTGTTATTATTATTTTCTAATATTAAAAGCCTATCTCATCATTACAATCCATATTTTCACACATGCACTTTTCATTATTTTTACTCAATAATCTAAAATGATGCAGCAAGTGCAGCTTAATATTATTCCTTGGAAGGAAAAGATCGGACTGATTTCCTTCAGAATTTGCTTCCTGGAAGCCATCAGAGCTACGTTGGCATAAAAGTGATATATATACGATCAGGATCAGCTTACAGGTGTTTAGGCCACGGAGAATACATGCAAATAAATTCTTACATGTACAGCACTTTATCCACATGTTGGAAGTGCTATTTGAGCACACAGCAGTTGAATGAATAAAAGAATTACTTTTTTTTTTTTTTTTTTTTTTTCCAAATGATTTATAAGTCCTTGGAAACCAGCACGGGAGCCGTAGCTTTCCCCCCAAATGTCGTCTGAAATCCAGAGTCCGTGGACTAATAAGTACCTTCTCTGAATTCAGCACCTCTAAAAATAAGAGGACTACCATAAAAATACTTAGCCAGGTGATAGGCAGGTTTTTTCCATCAGACTTTTATGCAAGAAATCGGGCTTGCATATTACACATGATTCAAAAAGAATAATTAAAGTCCTACATGGACATATATCTGCCTCAGGGCAGACCTTTTATGTTGTTTTGCATTCCATGTGTCACTCAAAAGAATTGCAACTGGGAAATGATGTTGAACTAAAATAAGACAAGAACACATTGACTGAAATTATACCCTGTCCAATTTGCTGACACCCCTTTAGACATCTTGCCATGATTGCTCTGGTGCAACCACTGTTCCACGTATGGGTGACATTTAAACTAAGCATAGTTGCAGACTGAAATCAAATAAAGGATCTGAAGACTGCTCCCCCCTTCCCCCTCTTTTTTGATACTGAAAAATACAAGGGATTAAAAAGCAGGAGGAGGAGGACATAGTTTGAACCGTGATCCACTTTTGTTATGCTGTCTAGAAAAAAAAACATTGTTGGTTTTCCACAATTAATATATTTGGATGAGAATAATCAGATTAGGAACCTGAATCTTTAGCCCTTGCATGCCCAAAACTCCTTCAGAAGTTAATGGCGGATTTTCAGCTTGGGAGGATAACAGGACTGAGCATTTATTCTGCAAAACTAGATTTCCTGAAGCCACAATACATGAATACATTTAAGTCACACATTCTTTGTCTAACGTATGATTCAGCTCACTGTGAATTTGGAGGCTGAGGTGGTGCAGGACAGCAGCCCACCTTCTGGGAGTCCCATTTTCCCATCCCAGTGCCTGTGATTCCAGCAGCTGTTCAGAAAGCAAGGAGCACAGGATGAAAACCCAGGGAATCTTATGATATGTTAGATCCTTATTTAAACCACTTAGAGCTAATTTTAACACATCCTCTGCATGCTACCCATCCCACCGTTCCTTTCCACCTCTAGCCTTCTCTTTGGCTGTTTTGTTTTCTCTTTCGTTTCGCTCACTTCCTTAATTAAGTTGATAATGTAATTATGTCACAGCTGTAGCATCCTCCTCTTGCAGAGGTGGCTGGATTTCTGTAACTTCAGCCTGTTTGATGATTGATTGATAGGTACAGGGGTAAGTGTAACTTTTCAGAAATGTTATGAATAAGTTGTAAAAGGTACTGGCTACAGCACAAAGAGGACCTATGTTTGGTATTCAGTAGGTCTTGCTTCCTTTTCACAGGAAGCTATGAGAAGGAAGAGAGCAGCAGGGAATAGGTGGTTTTAGCACAGAGTTCTTGAATACTGGGAGAGGAAGAGCACTTCACCTGGGGTAGGGAAGAAGAGAGCTTCTCCATCTCTTTAGTAATTATTGAGGCAGAGGCAAGAAAGCAGCCAGTTCAGTAAAATCTCAGCCTCTGTATCACATTCTCCTTGCCCCCAAAGAAGCAGCAAACCATAAAATGGGTCACACTGAGCTACTGTACATTCTCAAATGGAAAACGCCAATACTCTGAATGAAGGGTTCCAACTAATTTGACAGATAACTTGCAATCAGTATATTTACCATCCTATTTTGCTAGAGAGTAAAATTTCCTGTGAGGTACTTAGTATTCTTTTGTCATCAAGTGTCATATGTTATCTCTGACCTTTTTTTTAGGTATGGAAATATTTAAGTGTTTTACAACAACCTATCAAGGCATATCAATAGGAGAAAATCTAGGAGAAGAGTTAACTGAGAGGAGGAAAAAGCTTCACCCACTACTTGGATTGCCAGAAGAGGCTCAGAAGTACTTGCCCCTATGAACAAACAAAACGTATGTACTGGGAAATGTAAACAGAGTCAGTGTGAATCACGAGACTCATCACGTTTTAGCACAAATCTGCAAGCATGTGCATATTCCAGAAATAAAATCTATTAGCAGGAGGTCAAGGTTGCATAATGAAGCAAGCAAAGAGCTAAAACTCTTCCCTTCTTCCTTTGCCGCTGGTCTGCTTGCTCCTTCTTGCTCTCCATACGCTGCTTCCCTGCTTTTCTCGCTATCCCTCGTATTTTAGCATGCTCTTTGGAGACACGTACATGGAAAACAAAGTTCTCCTCGCCGTGTCTACATGTGCAGCACAGCCTGCCTTCCCTTCTGAGTGCTGGGCGTATCATTACTAAAAATACCCCTCTGGAAACATTACCATGCGCACACCAAACTTTGATCTTCCAAGCTCCATATATCAATCAGAACGAAACCCATTTAACTGTCACATGCAAAGGCGCTCCTCCTCAATAGCTGCCTATCAGCCCCTGGGTACTTCTGGGGGAAGCTGCACCAGACCCCAGGGCTCTCACAAAGACTGAGATAAATACCAATATCTTTTCCCGTATCGCCACCTCCACAGGAAGAGTAGATGGGATCTATACCTTCAGCCCAAGAGCAGGAAGCTTTCTCTAGACAAGCTTTAAAATGACAGTTTTTCTAGATCACTGTGTATATTTCGGTGAAAAGAGAGGAGTGGCATGTCTGGCACATCTGATGTTCTGTACAGATTTTGTCACAGCAGCACTGGCACAAAGTTTTGTGAAGCTGTTTACAGAGAGCATGTTCTCCCAAGGAGTGAGATGTTTCTGGTATTTAGCACCCACTAGGGCCAGCCATTAAAATACAGCAGGTTTTACTGAACGGATGGGATACCTCTCTGCTGGTGCCTGGCCTCCATAGGATCAAAAGACAATCTACCTTAGAAATACCTTCAGTAAACCTTTCATCTGTCTTGGGTTTCCCCATCAGGAGAAAACCACTAGGTCTGCACAGCTGCAAACCAGGTATGACCATAACTTTTACCAAGATCTTTGACCATCTTCTGTCTCACATGTGGTCAAGTCACGAACAGGCTCTGATGTGTGCGCACCGTTAAAACACAGCTGCATGTCTTTGAAAAATGCATTTTAGAAGTGGTTACTCTTAAGTTTTCCTATGCAGAAAAGAGATGCTCAGATACCTTCTAAGAATCGTACAAAAAAAACATTCTGTGCAGTTTTCTATGGCTTTAAGGAAACAAATTGTGGAAATGGGATCACATGTGGTACTGTTTTGATTTCAGTGTTTGGGAAGATGGCTTCTAGGATGCATCAGCAACAAACTTGAGGTGTAGAACTGTTAAAGCACACTTCAAAGCTTTTCACACAACCACCTTTGTTTATGTGTCTGTACAGGGACTGAGAACCAGAGATGGGTGTGGTGCATCAACTGTGTTGTACGTCATGGATGTTGTGTCTGGTAATGAAATCACTGCAAAGTCAGGTGAATAAACAATTGCCAAAACATACCTTGAAAACTTTTAAGCTCTGTTGGGAAATTATTGTTGGGTGAACATCACAGTCCAGACAGTATGGACACTTCATTACCATGACTGTCACTACAACTTTAATGCTGTATTTATCATGCATCGTGTATATCCATCTCTCCTTTAATCAGCAAAAACAGCAACAGGAAGGAAAAGTACCAAAAAATATAATGCCTAAGTTATGATAACCTACTCTGGTCAAGGATGACAGTGAAATGGTGAAAAAACTTCAGGCAGTTTTCACATCACAGAATTGGTTATTAGACAGAGATACCTCCTGGAAGAAAAAAAAAAAAAAAAAAAAAAAGCTTATAAGCTCAATCTTTTTAGCATTTCAGGGAGCCCTGTGTGGGCTGAGATGGAGGCATCTGTGCAGCATTTTAAGGGGCAGGGGAAGCTGTGCCCTCTACCATGCAGAAAAACCAAAAAGCAAGTGATGCAGTCTTCAAGGGAGGACTCCATTACCAACTGCCAAAAGAGTCTTCTTGCTATTATGAAATGGAAATTATTTGTAAAGCAAGGTTAAAGGCCACACGCAGGCATTCACTGGGAATTATTGACATAGGTATGACATAGATGATAGCCAATCAAAAAGCAATTTTATAAACATTGTTATTAAATAGTAGGGTAATTGCTTTAAGTACTGGAGGAATGTCAGGGTCATAGGAGAGTTTTGTTGGTGTCACAGTTTTTTTTATTCGACACTTAGTGGATCAATGACACTTAGTATATTTATTCTGAAATGTGAGCTGTGTTTCCAGCCTAGAAGCTAATCCACATACCACATACCACCTCATACTCATACAGAAATAATTTCTGATTTTTATTTCATTCACTAAGTATCCAGCAATGCAAGCGTCAAAGCTCTCCACACATGAAAGTATGGAAGTAATTAGGGATTATGTGGTAAGTGTACAAACATAGTTTATATTACTGTGTATTAGAAAAGACCCCTTTTATAGCTGCCTTTGTCAATTTGACAGAGCAAAGGGTTTTAATGTACTGTAATAAGAAATGTAAGAGGGGGCAAAGGACAGCGTGGCTGTGATGCCTGTTTGTAAACTGCCTGGCCCCGAGGTCCTCCCTCTCTCCTACTCATCCATGCTCCATGCTTATTCTATGGTCATATACATTTAAACCGAGTTAATAGCAGCCTGGTGGGGGGAGAGGCTGGGGGGAGTCCCATAAATGCACACTGTCAGCTGCCGCCAGAGCTCAGAGCAGGGCTTCTGCCAGGGCAGATGCTTGCAAAAGACAGCATGGTACATGCAATCAGAGGCAAAATTTGCATGATAAAAATGTCTTACAGAAATATTTTACTTCTTTATTTTTATCCTAGGCCCCAAATGCACTCAGAATCAAGTGTCTTAAAATAAATGTAGGCAAAACTGCATGTGAGGTGAACAGACAGGCAGGGTGATGGCCAGGTAGGCCCATGAGCTGACATTTTACGAGCCTGAATGTTCAGCGGCTTTGTGATGGATTTGCTCAGCACCTGTTCTTTATCAGGACTACAGGGCGCCCTGAGAGGGTGTGTAGCCATGCTTGAAATGCTTTACCCCAACCGAGTCGCCTACCTAGATCCCTCCCCCTCATTTAATGAAAAACAGGTCAGGTACAAATGTTTCTGCAGCCTTCTCATGACCTCCACAGGGGGTAAGAGTAGGGGTGGAGGGATATGGGCTGTTATTTACTATTTAGAAGGACGACGGCATCCTTCGCTTCACCATGTAGCGTAACCGATGACAACGGTGCTTCACTGCAAAGAGTTCAGAATTTAAATTGCAACATGAAATATATACTACCCAGTAACATCCCTGTCACAGTCTGTGAACTTTAGCTCAATTAAAAAGAAATCAGCTGACACTGATAAAATGCTGTTTTCAACATAAGTGAAAGGAAAATTGTACCAACAACAATTTAGTGCGTTTCAAAAACAAACCCCAAAGAGGAAAAGAAAAAAAAAAAGAGTCAAAATAAAGGACCACAGCACAGGCTGCTGAAAGGAGTGGGTGCACATAAAGCACAAACTGTCCATTTTGAAACATGTGGGACAGCTGCAGTGTGAGGCAGTCAGCCCTCTGACAACCATCCTCACTCTTGCACTACACCCTGGAGCAAATCATGCCAAAAGTGGCTAGTAGGTAGCAGTAGACAGAGTTACGTGACCTAAAGGACTACCAAGAGCATGCTGGCACAGAGCCATGATTTCTACCTGCAGAGAAATCCCTCCTTCCTGCAGCTCAGGAGCATTGCCACAGCTAGATGGGGAATTTCAAAGGGGCCTTGCATTTGCTCTGGCCTTTTATGAACCTGTTTGTCCCAGGTTCATCCTAAAATCTACAGTACATGGTCTAAAGCCTGGAATAAAAATAAGCTCTCACTGAAAATGTGAAAATCACATTTCATTTTGATTTATGCAGGAGATAATATGCTCAGGCTGCATTTTGACTGAATTGGTGGTCCCACATTAAGTCTCTAATCTGAAGCACGCAGAAGCTCCTCTGCAGAAGTTTGCACTCTGGCATAAGTGCTTCTCTAGCAATATACAAAAGGCAACTAGTGCCTGTTGCTGTTAAACAAATCTATGTTCCCAATGCTCTGGAAATGTAGTAATTTAATGTGGTGGTAGCTGTTGGCATTTTTGAAAACCAAGGAACTGGGTTGGATATCTCTGCAGTGGGGTTAACAGCTCTTGGTCTGGGACTTGTGATTCCCTAGAAGTTATCACTGTGGTTTTTGTACCGGGATGATAACTCCAGGCTCTGATAGGGAGTTCACATTTAGAAATAGTCACTCATCTCTATTTGGCATGCAGCAGAGATGTAGCAAGCATGATGAGAACAGGAGAAAAGATCAGTCACCAGAAAAAATGGAGTACAGGAAGCAGGTGGTAGCTTTAGCATAATGAATTCCTCATCTTAAAATTTAAGGTTATTACTTACAGACAGACACATGCCTAGATGGTATGATTTAGACACTCTATTTAATTCATCATTAAGTGTTTGGGGGTATTTAGGTCCTGTCACAACTTTGAGAACCTCAGCTCCAGCACACGCCAGCTCCGAGGAGTTCAGCATAACCCCTCCACCAGGTTCACCCCCAAATCTAAGCTCTGCTGGTTACTTCCCATCCACAACACCCTTCTCACCATCTCTCTCACCTCTCTTTGCAAGATCTACATGCTCACACTGCACTGGGTGCACAAAATATCTATGTGATGCTTTCCCTAACTGGTGATGGTGAGAAAACACAGTCATTGGAACAGGAATAAACGAAGATCAGAAATTTTACTCATGCACATACTTATGAGCATACGTGTAAATAACCAGATCTACAGTACAGAGTTCCATCCTGCAACACACAGCTACAGGCCACCACAATACCCTGGGCTAGCTAGAGACTGTATCGTAGAGAAGGAAAAAGCTCAATCTGCTTTCCTGCAGAAATCTCTGCTGTTTCAAAGCTCAGGGTCTGCCAGTTCACCCATGGCATTTTCTGCTGCTGACTGGCCATTGCCTACACAGTGCCCATCACCCATCATCTCACTGCAAGATGCTTTACCTGGTTACCCAACCAGACCCCAAAAGATGGTAAAATGTATTCCCCACAATTACAATTCTCCAGATGTATTTTTTCTGGCTTCAGTGCCATTAAGTCCCGTGCATTGCAGCTTGTGAGCAAAGAGCAGCTCCTTGGTATAACATGTATGACCACTGCAACCCAAGAAAGAACCCTTCCTCATAGACTGCATTTCTCTATGCTCAGGCAGATCCCTCCCATTTCCATCAAGTCAGATCTCCTGCAGGCTTCCTCAACACATCACAGTCAGATGGCATACCACCAAAGGCTTCTGCCAGCACCTCTCCTTGGATAAAATGGAGATTCATTTGATCTAGATCTGAGATAGAATGAACCAGCCTCAGATGAGGAAAATGATATAATGTCAGTCCATGGTCACACAGCTTCCTGGGTTATGGGAGGTACCAATATGAAGGGCAAGACAAACCATGCCTTTTTGTCAAGTGGCACTACTGTGCTTCTCATCCATCTAATTGCACACACTCCTGGAAAATCCATACTGTTACATGATGATTTAACTACTTCCTGTAAGATAAATACTGAATGATAAAAGCAATACCCAAGGAAATTGGGGAAAAAATTGAGACTTGTGAAGGGTGACCACTGCAGAAGTTGTGGGGTTTTTGGGGGGAGGAGGGGAAGGCACACACTTAAAACCAAAACAAAAAAAAGTACTCTAATTCATTTGAGAATCTAGTTCTTGCCTACTGCATAGTAAAAATGTGAGCCTCATAAAGACAAAATGCTCCACTTTCTGTTTCAACACATTCAGCATGTAGAGACATATTCAGGAGGTTTCTATATTTGATGATCTTTTTCGATTCAAAGTTTCTAATTAGTACTATGCCCTATTCTGTGAGTTTTATTTTCAGCACTAGAGCCAGCACACAACACCCAGAATGCCTCGCCATCAACTGGATAAAAATATGTACATCCACTTTCATTCTGTAGCAACAGATCCTCTTTTAACTGCTTGGTGAACACTTGGAGCTGATTTGACCAAAAACCAGAAATTCAGGATATTGCCCCTGTTACACCTCTTAGTAGAAATGCTTTTAACAGGTGAAAGTCATTGAATCAAGACATGGTGTAACAGGTCAGTCTGCCACAAGTGTAGCAGCATTGTTATTTTGAGGCTCAGAAGTGAGGAGGGTTTGCAGCGCTAGTGCGTTGATGCGAGCCCCGTTTCCAGTGCTACCTGTAAGCCTGGATGCCTGCTCTCCAAGGGTAAGGGGGCTGCATTAAACACTAGTTTTGCACCATCTGCATACAGTTTGCATAACCATTTGTGTCCTGTCTTTGTTCTAGGATGGTCTGCTCCAAACCCAAAACATAATTGTCAGTGTTGGGTTAGGACACCACAGAGCATGGCACATGTACGCTTACTCTGTACCTCACCAGAATATCATCTCCAGTATTTCACCAGCCTGAGGATGAGGGACGATGCTTGCTCATTCAGCTTCCCACATTCACACTGCAGAAAATCCCTGGAAATACAGAACTAGCCCAAAGTGAGAAGCAATCAACTCCCAAAATTGCATTCATTTGGAGAGACCAATGCTGATTTCTTCCCATCCTTCCTTTTCCTTGCTGAAGTTTAACTTTCAAGAGCACAGCGGCTCTCCATGACCACACAGGAGTGGGGACAGCTACTGCTTGTTGTGTGCACAGTCTCCTCCCAAACTCGTCTGAAGGGCAGCTCCAGATTTGCTCACAGTTCACAATGACTATTCCCAGTATACACCAGAGATGACCAGGCAATCAGCACAGCTCATTGGGATTTCCTTATCCCAGGAAGCCAGCTAAGATGGGTTCCATTTCATCCAACCCATACCCCCATCACTCAGCTATGTGATCCTAACTATTAAGGATTTAAGACCTTTTTTTCTTGAGTCTTAAAAAAATCTGTCAGCGTGCTTATATTTACATTCAACATCAACAAAGGAAGATCTGAAAGCACAAAATAAATAAGAAAACTCCTAGGGGTGAAAGAAGATGGAGGGCCATGCAATAAAACGAAGTCAAATGAAAATAAAACAAAAGAGGAGCACACTACATTGCAGAGAAATCAAAAGGCAAAATAAAAGATTAAGGAGTGCAGGTAAAGATAATTTTTTTTTTTTTTTTAATGCTTTAAATGTGGATTCTCTGAAACACCCTACTGTTTTTGTTTCATGCAGTATTTTGATGCTAGCATCTAATTATTCTTTGCAGTGTTTTATCTCCCCCATTATAGTATCACCAGATTTTTTTTATTGGCACTTTCCCTATTAATGATTACAACACCTACATTTAAGGAGCTAAATGAGTTCTCTCTTTTCCTGAGCTGAAGGGAGGAGGGTCAGCAGAGGAATGAGAATTATTCTGTTGTATGCAGATGTGCTATACTCAGAATTATTTTTGGCCGTTGGTGTAGCTCCCACAGTTTACTGAGGCAAACAAAAGATTCCTCTCCATTCCTAGCTGTAACCCAGGAAAGGTGGGGAGAGATCCTTCTGCTCTCCAGTCAAAAGAGGAATTTAACAAATCATTCAGCTTCAGTCTGAAAGTGCTAACAGTTTCCTTTTAAATACCTCATTTTCATTAAACTCAGATTTCTTTTCAGCATCATACAGTACAAAACCACACCCAGTAACAAAATGTATTTACTTTTCTCTCTCTCTCTCTTGTGGATGACTGCTTTAGCAAAGTGCACTATTGAAGCACCCTGAACACACCCTGGGGATGGTCCCCATGTATGGCAGTACTCACATGACATGTGTGGAGTCTGTGCACACCCGTCCTCGCCAGCCCCCCATGGAGACAGCATGCCTGGAGAGCAACTGGGTGCTGTTGTTGGCTGATGAGCTCCGTCTGGTCATGTTCCCAGAGGGCCAATGATGCCAGCTGGGAAAAACTAAGCGGAGCTGGAGACTGGGTGGGTTTTGCCCACTCCAGTGCTACTGCAGGGCTCACACAGGAAAAGCTGCCCTCCTTGAGGAAGTCACTAGGGCACAGCCAAACTTCAGCTAGACCTTCACCTCAGCCACACCTCCCCAGGAGCAGCTGTAGGGCTTCTAAGGGTAATTGCGTAACAGCAGAAATCTGGGCTGGCAATAAACCAAGGAAAGCCTAGATGGGGCTAGGGAAAAGAAGAGGCATTAGTGTTTACACATAAGCCTCAAAAAGCAATCCAGGGTGTAAATAACTGCAAATAAACTTTTGTCAAGAGCCAGAAACTTTCACACCTATGCAAAGCTGGCAACATGCCTCAAGCTTACTACTTTCCCCCACCCTTCTTCTTTGGACTCTAAAATATTTCTGCTGTGCTCCCCCACACAAGGAATGAGTTACCTTAATATATTGGCTTTGACTGTGGTTTTCACACATTTCAGCTTCTCAGGTATTACAGGGGCTTCAGAAAGTAATTAGAAGAAATTACTAAAGATTTGTACAACTGTTGTTCTAAATAACTGCTTTGTAAATGACTATGTGTTTATATTAAATTAACACAATGAAAGTTTGATGGCAAAGCAGTAGAACTATTACATTAGAGAAGGAGACAGACAGACAGCCTTTGGGGGAGACAAAAGCTAAAGCTTTCTTAACATAGAAAATGTTCCATGAATAGGGTTAAATACTTAATGGTTGCTAGCAAAAGATAAGACAAATATTCTTTGTTAATATTTATAGAATCCCATCAGGAACTCTTTTGTCCTAGCATTGTTTCCAAAATTCAATCCCCAGTTATATCCATCATTTTTCATGTGATTAAAGGAGTCTAAATTTGCTGCCTTGTCTTGTAAAAGAGTAAAAATTTAGATCTGTATTATTAAAGCCTCTTGGTTGGAGCAGCAAATGTAATATTGATAGCCTATGGTATATAAGTCTGAAAAAGTGACTGATCTCACACACACACATGACATAAAAATGCATTCATAGGATTCATGACATTATTGCTAAGAAGTTGGGATCCAGCTAAAAAAAGAGATAATTAAGTCCTTCCAAAAAGAGACAAATAAAATATTTCAAGGCAAGAAACAAAAGACTAGAACCACAAGTGGAAAAAAAGAAGACAAAAGCTTTGATGATAGGCAAGTGACACTCAGCACTGTGGTTACAGTCACAATTGCCCCACATTCCCTGGGGCAAGGAACCTTCTGCTGCAGGAGCAACTCCTTAAACCTCACTGCGTGCCAAAACTGGGAGCCACGGGGAATAGCTGGAGGTAGACTTGGCCATTAGAAGTGTCCCAGCAAAAACAGGCACGTGGGCCTGCTGCATGTCTGCAGGGAGGGTAGAGATGCCCTGCATGCATCAAGCACCTCTATGGAGGTATCAGCCACTGCTGGCCCCATGCATTTCCTTACTCTCACCTGAAAAATGGGAACTCTGGTAAGTTGTGTTGGTTTTGGGGATGTGCTTTCCATCTATATGCAAAAGATGTATCTTCATCTATAGAAGAGCTCAGCATTTATCAAAACTGGTAATTAACATCAACGCTATATAACCAAAGTGAGCACATCCCTGAAACGGGTCAAGCATCCATCCACCCAAGTGTCCGCTGCTCTGCTGACCCCAGCCCCAGACAGACAGACAGCAAGCCCCCAGAACTGCCCCTCCCTTCAGCCCTGCCTAGTAGCTGCCTGAAGCCCCTGCCCCAAGGCAGGCTGAGAGGCAAGGGCCAGGGGCTGGGCCACCTGACAACTCCATCTGGGCATCTTTGTTCCACGAAAAAAGAGCAAAACACACGTTGGTTGTTTCCTTCTTCCACCTTTAGAAAAGCAAAACTCAGAGATGAATTTTTCTCAGTCTACTAAGCAGGTTTTTTTTTTTTTTAATAAAACAGGCAAAAGCCAAATCCTCATTGATCCAAATTTTTTATGGTTTGTTTTTTTGTGGTTTTTTTTTTTCAAACTCAGAACTTCTTAACAGCTTTAGAAAAATAGATAATTATTGCAGTTAATTTCAGCAAAACAGTTCAAACTCATCAGGGCTGCACAAGTATAATTTGCTACTCCTTCTGACTTATTGTTTTGACTAGATGTAGATTGATGATTAAAGTGATAAACAGTAACATTTTTGCAAAATGGCTGACTCTGCCAATGGCAACTGAATAAGAAGCACGCTGAAAGAGCTGTGCTGTTATTGTGATTGTACTCAAGGCTGTCAACAAAGAATATAAGTATTTGACAAGGTGTTATCTAATTGTGTTTTTAAAAGCCACGATACGTACATCTTTTAATGTGTCACTTTAAGCTGCAAGAGAATTTCTTTTATTAAAAAGTACAAAGGGAAAAATGAATGCCTTGCATTTTCCTGTTTCCTTTCTTTTTTTCCTTCCCCAAGCTCTGCCCTTTTGCCGTCATTCGACGGAATATATTTGCTCTTTAGTCAAATTGGCTTTTATTTAAATGGTAGCCCAAAATAGCACAGCAACATTAGGTGTATAAGAAGAAAGAACAGTGTGTCCCACAGACAATTTTTACCTCAGCCCTGGTGGGAATTAACTGATCGAAACAGAAGGCTAAGAATAAAAGCCTTTTGACGCTCAGTTAGTGAAACAGCATTTTGGAGCAAGGAAAGGGGCTGTGATTTTTCTGGTTGTTTTTTGTTGTTGTGGTTGTATTTGTTGGTGGTTGTTTGTAGGGGTTTGTTGTTGTTGTTGTTGTTTTTAAGAGGGATCACCAGGAAAGGTATCTTAACGTGCTTTGGAGCTACCTGTGTTTCTTTTGTGGTTCTACCTGCTACATACAGACATCCTTACATCCAAAATACAGTTATTGTCAGCAAGCTGCTTTGGTCTAGGGAAGGGCTGTCAGCTCCCCTGACTCCAGGGCTGCAGATTAGAGTCTTCTCCAGCCTGCCTCAGCCCACTGACCCTTTCTCTGCTTGTAATAGAAAACCTGGAGACCATGAGAGAAGAAGGAGCTTGCTCATGGATTACAAGAAATATGTGATTGGTGGGCTGGGTGAAGGAAGACAGGCAGGAAGAGGCACTGGTGCCAGGGCACAGCTGTTACCCTGTGGAGAGCAATGACTGGCCAGGAAGGAAGGAGTTAAAATGGACCATAGAGGGAATTAAATAAAGATGCTACCAAAAAAGGGAAACTCCTGCTTCTGTGTTCTTGCCTTCTAGTATGACAATAGCATTGTGAAATGCCACAAGGCATGGAGGGAGACCAGAAATTAACTGGAAATTCTCTTGTAGTTTGAAAAATGAGAAGTGGAGGAGCTGGTACCTTTGAGAATCTCTCTGGGCCTTCACAGGGCTCATTTTGGTGAAGGCTCAGGAAAAGTACAGCTGCAAAACTCTCTCCTTTTCATTTAGGTCTGACAGCTACCAGAGGGAGACTTCACTGCTGGAGCTTTCCTGCCAGCAAATGCTGCCGTGATGCCCTCAGAAAGCCAGTATTTTGTTGGCAATCTAAATGTGCTGCCAGAGCAAGGAGGTGGGCCCTTTTGAACCAGGAAGTCCCAATGGACCTGCAATGCCATCATTCTGAGAGTGTTCCATTGGACATCAGCTTGAGAAAGCAAATACTCCAATCTTATCTTTACCAGACAGCAGAAACAGTTGATCTTTCCATTAGCATTTTGTGTAAGCGTAGCCGATGCGTGAAGGAGGGGAAACTTTACAAGGAGGAGGATGGCAGCAGTGTAGCACTTGCTTGAAAACACAGTGTATTTGAGGTTAAACAGTAGAGGGTGAGGTAGAGCACTACACTAATGCAAAATGCTGGGTTCCAAATTGTGCTGAACTCTAACAATGTCATTTGCACGCCAATCCTAGCAGCGTCGATGAAATATAGAGGTCAATTCAGCCTATTATGGGACAGCAACTTCTAGCTTTTAATCCCAGTGGCACTTTAAGCATGGGATAGTAGTTAAGGGAAAAAAACAAGCTCTTTATAATGAAAGACATAGATAGCTTCTGTCTGACCTGATTCTGCAAAGTAAGGCACTTCATACCTGTCCTGGCCCAAGCTCTGTGTGTTTGTTTCTCTTTGAAGGCATATTTGCCAAAATTCATAAGGAAGGATCAGAGCCCCAGTTTCAGAGAGAATTAATGTCTTTTGGTAACATTTGATGGCCTGGGTTCAGATCACTCGTGAAGATCATTCCCTAGCACTAATTTTAAAACTACCTCAGTCCTGAATTGTTGATTTTTCCAGAAGAACTTGAATAAACACTCTAATGATTGAGTGGTGTCCAGTTTTGTGTTCAAAGATGTAGAATGAGGCTAACATTGGAAAATGCTACATAGCCTTCTGTGTACAGCTGAGAAGGACCTGCCACAGCCACAGTGAAAATAACTGAATACAAACAACAGCTGAGAAAAAATAGCTTTTTGTTAGCATAGAATCGTCTTTCTAAGTGAGGATCACAACTATCATAACTATCTCTAGCCAGTTCAAAAACTTAAAAGTTAGAAATTTTCCAGTTAAAAATTCTGACTTCATGTAAATGAAACATGAGCAAAAAAATCCCCTATCTTTGAGCACAAGCAGTCCAAGGACCAGGGTGCATTGGTGAACGACCAGACCCTGACTTTACCAGGCTCAGTAGTGGTGGCAGTGCCCCAGTGCTGGGGGACTGAGCACTGGTGTTCACTGACATGAAAGCATCAGAGCCCACACTTCACTGCTGCAAAACTGAAGCAATGCTGACCTGTGGACCCACTGGTGGTTTCTAAGCAGCAGTTGAAGTTGAATGCTCTGAAATGGCCTGTGGCAATGCTTTCCCTCTTCTACCACAAAAAAGAGACAACACTTTCAGGTTGGTCTCTTCTCCCAGGCAACCACCAACAGAACAAGAGGACACAGTTTCAAGGTGCACCAGGGAGAGGTTTAGGCTGGATGTTAGGAAGAAGTTTTTCACAGAAAGAGTGAATGTCCATTGGAATGGGCTGCCCAGGGAGGTGGTGGAGTCACCATCACTGGAAGTGTTTAGGAAGAGACTGGATGAGGCACTTGGTGCCATGGTTTAGTTGATTAGATGGCGTTGGGTGATAGGTTGGACTTTATGATCTCGAAGGTCTTTTCCAATCTGGTCTATTCTATTCTATTCTATTCTATTCTATTCTATCCTATCCTATCCTATCCTATCCTATCCTATCCTATCCTATCCTATCCTATCCTATCCTATCCTATCCTATCCTACCCTACCCTACCCTATTCTCTAAGAGACTAAGGAAAAGCAATGTGCCTGCTCCTGGAAAAGGCAAATCACATAGAAGAATCCACATCGACTGTGCAGCCATGATCCAGCACCATCAAGAGGAAAAACAGTTCCCTGTGAGATTTTTAATTTTTAATAACATTTTGGCTTTAGTTCTCTTTCAGGTGTTGCTATGCCCTTTAGTAGCTGGCTTCAAATAAATTATACTACTATAAAAGGTTTTACCACCCTTTACATGAGCTAGAAGTGTGAGAAGTTACCTGAAGGCAAAGATAAAAAGGTAATATAATTAGTTAACTTAATCTGAAGCAGAACATCTGACTCATTTGGGGTGCAGTCCCGAGGAAAGGTCCTAGGAAGTTAATGTAGAGAAAGGGTTTCATAGTCAAATGGACAAAATTATGAGGGAATCTACACACTTGGAGTCAGACTCAGAATTATAATTTTTTTTGTTTGCTTCTTTTTTTTTTTTTTTTAATTTTAATGCAATGAAGAATTTAAATGTGCTGCAGTTTGCCACAGTTTACATGTAGTAAGCTTTTTGTGAACCCAGTGGGAATTTCAAAGCTTCCTCGACTTTATCTGAATCAGAGTGACTCCTGTGAACCTGGAGCTCCTTTGGAAGAGAAGAAGGAAAAGACAGTTATCGGCTTATTTGGCTAGGTTTAGGAAAAATAAAGTTATCATACTGTAAATAGATTCTCAAATCCCTAGCCTTGTGGTTTCTCAAACTGAGTCTCGGTGGAAGAGCTTCAAAAGCCACATAATTTCTATTAAATAACCAGTGAAACAAAGATTTGGGCTGCCTTTTGGAAATTTTCAATAGCATCACAATATAGATGTCTAAAAAAGAAATCACTTGTTTACAAGTGTGTCAGTAGGAAGGGAGTTCTGTTTCAAGGATTTCAGTGTACAAAGATCTGGCCAGTGTCAGAGTGGTGTAACAGCTTCAAAACTTTCCCTGCTTCCCCAGCGAGGAGGGCTGAGGCATAACGGCTAAGGAACTGTAGACTCCTCTTTTGGTCAGACGATCTCAGTGTCATGCAGACAATTAATAAGCAGACAGCAGACCCTGCAGCCGGTGATTATATGAACAAAGGGGTTTGCTTTTGCTTTATTTCTCAGGCCCTGGTACAATATGTTGGAGTTTTTAGCCGATTGCTCATTATCGCACTCATTTCCTGAGATCTTGTTTTAACTAAGACACTGTCAAAGTACTTGCTTTGTTATAGTCTCTGTATGTTTTATTCTACTGAAGTTGGGAGGATGATGTACAAAATATGATCTGCTATTGTGTGATGAGAACATTTGAGCATCATTCCCCCCATCTTTCATCGAGAGGATTGGGTTATTTTTAATATCTGAGCAGCTAGCAACAGTGCGAGCGAGGTGTTCTTTCCTGGTACCGACTCATCGGAGGGCTCTGACAATAAATTTGCATTTAGTTTTTTTGTGTTCTCATCCAGAAAATCCCAGAGGGAGGGAGATGTTGTGCACAGGGCATCTGCACAGCACTGGAATCCCAGGCACTGAGGCTGCTGAAACCAGCAGCACGCATGTATGGCTGCTGATCCAACTCCTGGACGTAGGACGGGACATCCCACCAAAATGGGAAACATTGCCATGGAGGAACTATGGGCAGCAGGAAAATGCAACTCTACAGTCATCCTAACTAGCCTACTGCTTCCCTGCTCTGGTCACATTATTAAAAAACTTTCTGTGAAGAGCAGTGCCATCCAGCTGTCACTGACAACCACTAACATTGAATTAGTAACATTTATGCTAAAGAGAAGAAAAGATAGGGTTAAATACAGCCTGCTTGGTATGGGTGAGGAAGTGAGACAGGCTTACACTGGAGTAACAAGTGGGTTTGTGTAGTCTTGCTCCTGCCTGTTTTGAGGAAATGCATCATGGATTGGTGAGGCAGAACAATCTTAGCCTAGCAGTTGGACTACTGGTTCCCAGGCTGGACTTCCCCAGTGCAGAAACAACTTTCATGACCAGAGAGTCTATTAAGCTGAGCAATTACCTCAGAAGATCTAGCACAGACCAGCTGCACAACTGCAGTTAAAGCAGAGCCCCTGTGCAGGGGTCTCTAGCCTGAGCACATACTCACAGGAGCACTGATAGTTATAAAAATAAAACAATAAAAGGAATTAAAAATATTGCTAATAAAATATCATTCACCCAAGAGTATAATGCGGACATGTCATCTGTTAGAAAAACAACATTACAATGCTTCACTTACATCTTCTAGAGATGTATTAAAAGGGATGAGGACCATATTGTAGAATAATCACCATATGCCGATCACCCTTTGTTCTGTTTTGGGTTGTTTTTTGTTGGTGGGGGTTTTTTTGTTTGATTGTTTGGGGTTTTTTTGGTGGTTTTGGTTGGGTTTTGTTTGTTTGTTGGTTGGGTTTTTTTTAGCTTGTTACAACTTTCTCTCGGAAGAATGCCAATGTCACAGTCTCAAGCTGTGCCAGGGGAGGTTTAGACTGGATGTTAGGAAGAAATACTTCATAGAGAGAGTGATTGCCCATTGGAATGGGCTGCCCAGGGAGGTGGTGGAGTCACCATCACTGGAGGTGTTTAGGAGGAGACTTGATGGGATGCTTGGTGCCATGGTTTAGTTGACTAGATGGTGTTGGATAATGGGTTGGATGCGATGATCATGAAGGTCCCTTCCAACCTGGTCTATTCTATTCTATTCTATTCTATTCTATTCTATTCTATTCTATTCTATTCTATTCTATTCTATTCTATTCTATTCCATTCCACTCCACTCCACTCCACTCCACTCCACTCCACTCCACTCCACTCCACTCCACTCCATCCTACCCTACCCTACCCTACCCTACCCTACCCTACCCTACCCTATCCTATCCTATCCTATCCTATCCTATCCTATCCTATCCTATCCTATCCTATCCTATCCTATCCTATCCTATCCTATCCTATCCATGTTGTCCCTTCTTTTGGCTTCTAGAGAAATAATCTCTTCATATACAGCACAGGAAGAAGTGTTCAGTTGGGTAACACACGGTCACACTTCTGCTCTCTGCCTTGAGGGTGTCTAATAATCCTCAAGCCAGAGTGGAACTTTATTTTATTTTATTTTACTTTATTTAATTTAATTTAATTTTTTATTTTATTTTATTTTATTTTATTTTATTTTATTTTATTTTATTTTATTTTATCTTTCCTAAAAAGCTAAAAGCAGTAGGACTGACAGTTTAAGTCCTTAAGCTCATGGACAATTTCCCTATTTCCCTATTCGTACTAGGATGGTTCAGGTGAGAACTGGGTTCTTATTGTGCATATATTAGTGGAGGGCTGTTTGATTTCTTTTCTGGGAATGCTTTTTCTGTTATTTCGGTAGCCTCAATACTTTCATTACCATCAGGTTTCTGATTTATTGCAATGTGAGGCCAGCAAATAAGATTGTCAAAATGAGCATGCACTTGTTATAATCTACTCCAAAAAAAAAAAAAAAAGAAAAAGAAAAAAAAAAGGATTTTAAAAGCAAACAAATTCAAGTCAGTTTTAATTTTGACACTGATTGATGCTGATATTTTTGACCAGTTTTATGTTGCACAGATTTTAAACGATATTCTCCTCTGATCTTCAGTGCTGTAGTTATAAATACTTGATAGCATTTTCATAAAAGGATCTTTTTACAATATGCTTAATGAGAGCTTCTGCTTCAGATACACAAGGAAAAAGAAACCTAGCCTAATATGGTGATAGCCAGATACTCAATAAGTGGCACACATTCTCAAAACCCTCTGATAGGAAAAAAGTTGCAATTATACCTGTGTCTTTCACCACCACTTTACTGTATCAATTATTCATGTAACATGTAACTGCAAAATGTGATATTTAGCAATTATTATAAAAATCCTCTAAACAGTAGCACAGCAGCTGATATGACCACAAAATGATCATTCATCGTTTGCCTATAATGATGAACTTGTCACAAACTGAAAGGGAAAAGTTGATTTAAAAAACCCACAACAAAAACCCACAAAGTTATTTGTGATTATGCAACATTTGCTTTCCATTTCCACAGCCAGTTAGGGTTCACAAACATGAAAATCCATTGCGGAATGGTAGATAAAGTGTGACTGAGTCTCGTTCAGTCAATTAGTGAGTGAAGTCTGAATGTGATGTTTATCTGATAATCTGCATCTTCAGTACAGACATCAGCAAAGGCAGCATTAACAAAGGGTTGGCTTGAGCTTCTTGGGAGCACTCGGTTCAACACATTGCACTTTTGCTGATTATATATTTGCATGAAGCACGCAGCAGCCCATTTCCTGTTTGCAATAAAATCCAGGACTATATATGGAAGAATATAAGCATGCAACAGAAAATAAGCTAACACCAAAAATCACGCTTTTAGAGCTTTGTTTCTATTCATGAAGCTTGCTATTAATGTAGGACTTCTCAAAAAAAAAAAACCACTGTGTGGTCTCTTTGTTTGCACTGAGACACACTTAAGAAATATGGACATATTATTCCTCTGAACACAAAGCTATTTTTATTTTACAAGAATTACTCCAGTGACTTCCATACCGAAATCATCTCACACATCTGTATTCTGATTATGAAATTTAGTGCAAGGGTCATGAATAATAAAATTGCTAAATATGCTCATTGCCATCTATAAATAAAGGTTATCATATTCGAGGTTTTGTTTTTGGAGTGTTGGAACAAGTAGGGTTAGTTGCAAGACAATAGTGCTTTAATTTTGCTGTGAAAATAAATACTTAAATTTATAAATATTCAAACGATTTCCAAGGTGCAACTGCAAAATTGCACAAGTTCACAATATCTTAGAAAGCTCACAGATCTACTGGCAACGCATCTATAAACATTAGAGCCCTACCAAGTGGGAGATCAGCACTTGCTCCGTGATCCCATCGTACTCAGTGGTAAACCTCCAGTTAAGTTCACTGGAGACTAGAAGA
The DNA here is from genome assembly GCA_033816785.1 of Picus viridis. Classification (NCBI taxonomy): domain Eukaryota; kingdom Metazoa; phylum Chordata; class Aves; order Piciformes; family Picidae; genus Picus; species Picus viridis. Next base: position 7,618,008 of record CM066591.1, on the reverse strand, counting down.
CTGATTCTTCATGATGACTATGAAAATGAAGAAATATTCTTCAACTAATTGCAATTTGTTGCAATTGGTATTTATCTGCAGCTGTAACTGGGGGAGCCCCTGTTTGTCAGTAAGCGCTGCATGGCTGCACAGCCCATCCGCAGCAGCAGGTTGTGAGCACACTGCCTGCATGGCCTCACAGACGGGTTGCATCCAAATGTGCTCATAAATGGGCTTCTCTTGAACTGATAGATGCTGTGGTATGGACACAAATAAAAGGTATCAGACATGGCAAGGTACAAAAAATAGCCTGCTAAAGAAGAAAATATAGATTATTTTAGCCAAATATAAAATCATACTGAGACATCTTAGCTGCCAAAGAATGAGAGAAGGAACAATTTGTTTTCTACCCACCTTCTTCAGCCTTCCTAACATGATCTCATGAATTGGAAGTAACAGCTAACCAAAAGTTCTCCTATGTTTCCTGCACAGACATTAGAATTTAAGACTGAATTATCTGTACTCTTTTCAGGCTTTGAAGAGATGATGCAAACCAGGTTAACGTTAAAGTTGCTCTTCAGTTTTCTAAGTTTCAATGATGTTTTCTATAGACTTGTTCTTAGGAGAGGTGGGAAGGGTAACTTCTCTGCTTTAAAATCTCTTCTAGAAAAGAATCTGTTCCCATACATTTCTTCACGCTCTTGTATGGGATCTCACAGTGGTTAAGTGTACAACCCTTACACATTTCCGTGCACTAACAACAGGTCTGGATGCCTGTTTTAAGAGCCAACCACAGCAGCTTGCCTGGTGGCAAGAGGAGCAGCATCGCTGGCTGTAGCCAGCTGCTTGTGGGGTTCAGCACCCAGCCACACATTTCTCCTGTGAGAGGAACTTGCTCAGCAAGCATCTGGGCCCCCTGATACTCAGCTAAATGTGTGGATGCAAACTCTGCTAATGGCGAGGTTGCAGCGCAGTAATGAGAGGAACAATGTTTGTTTTGATCAGTTTGATAATTCATTTTAAAGTATTGTACCAGAGCCATCGAGACAGAAAGCCACACCATTGTTACAAACTGGCACCGGCTCATTATGTGAAGTAATTGAAACCTGTGGGAACAATATATGATTTAAAGCAGACAGTGAGGTTCTTTTCTTAAACAACAATAACATTGTTTTTCTATGATCCTGATCTTGCTCATGGGAGTAAACTTTGCTAAGCAAGGAGTTAGTGAAATTTTCAGTTGCTGATCTTTTAATGACCAGTGATGACTTTCCAGGAAGGTCACAGAATTGGACCCTCTTTCAATAAAAACTTCTTCAATGGTGTGTTTATGAGTTGCATTTCTATGCACACATGAGAGGGTTTCCAAGTGCTCCATGGGTGTTTCAGATCAATAGCTCAATTGCCACTAAAAGATGTGCACTGAATTACACTGTAGGGTGGCTGTATGTTCCTTTAGTGGGGCTTGACGTTTGTTGAGCTAAAAGGACACTGAAAACATTGCTCTCTGATTTGTGTTAAGTTTATATCTAAGAGTAAAACTTCAAACAGCAGCAGAAAAACTCTAAGTGCATTTTAGTATTATGCACTCCAGAGGTGCTCAATAGGTAGTGAAGAATTTCTTTGCCATAATTAAGAGGTTTGGAGACCAGATGAACAAATGACAACCAATCTTGATTTTCTTGGAAAAATGAGTCATATCACTTATTATTAACTATTAAAGTAATTTAAACCCTTTGCAGAATAGATCTAATGCTGCAATGCTTTGAAGGTTTGATATGTCTTGCAATCCATAGATTATTAAAGTTAATTTCTCTGCTGAGATCCTACTTTAAGTAAAAAATGCATGCACACTAAAATGGGGTTGGGGTTCTTTTTGTTTGTTTGTCTCTTTTTTTTATAACAAAGATGTACTTTAATTAGCTTTCTATTTATACTGCACTCAATAAAGGTATGGAGGCTGCAAGTGGGAGAAACCTTCCACAGTTCTGGCTTGCAAAGCATAGAGAAAAGCACACCATTCATCCACAAGTACACCCAAACCTTTCATTTGAGTTGGGTTGTGCTTGTGGGTGCATGGCATTCTTTTCTCTCTATTTGTTCTCCATGTATAATTTAAACTACATTTTGCTTTAGAGACCCTTAACGGATAAGGAAAAGAAGGCAATAACAATATGTTGATTTATATCACCGTGAAACATTTTTCCCCCATACTTCAAAGTAATTTTAATTGAATTTAATCCTCTTGACTTTCATTTACTTATAAATGAGTTTTACTTGTAATGTTAGAATGAAACAGACTTCAGCAGTTAACAGGTTTTTAGTGGTTTTGATTGTAGATTATTATATAATATTTCTTGGGCTAGAAAACGCTGAATGGTAAATAGTGTCCCATATTAGATCATATTAAAATCTTCCATGAGTAGAAGTATACCAATTTAGGCTAAAATACAGTTCATTTCTAAAAGGTAGAAATGTTTGAGGAAATGATTAAAAGCACTGCAAATCATTTGTCAGATTTTGTCCATGATCACAAATACATCTAAGCAGAAAACTTGGGGGGGGAACCCCAACAAACAGGAATATCTTCCAAAGGAACTACACCATGTATAATCCCATCAGTTGTATGTGGGCATTTATCATTTTTTAGCTCTTCATCCATAGATCACAGGACACTAAGAGCCCAATTCATTAAAAATTGAATACTCTATTTAAGCTGGATGTTCTTATACTTAGAGAAAAAGCATGGAAGCGTTTTTTTTTTTTTCTCTCTGAAAAGTCACATTTTTGCCATTCAATAAACCCTTGTTTCTCTCAGCTTCTAACCGGACAGCACTCCTCAGTTAATTGCTAGACAACTTTAGAGCCTCATAATTGAATGTACAAAAGAAAATTCAACTGGAAAAATGTCTGCTATGTTCTTGGAAAATTAGAGAATAATTCCCACCTGTCTTTAATATGCACATACTGCCTCTTGCTCTATTCTACCACAGCTGCCCCAGCTTTACCACCCAGTTTAGCAGTTGTGTTCTATTTGAACTCTCCCTCAGCCTAACACCCAGTCCCCTAATCAGTTACATTACGTTAACATTACTGGGTGCCGTATTTGCAATTCCTACAGGATTTTTCAGTCCCTATTTATGCAAGTCTCTCCTGCACATACAGATCGCTTGTTAGAAAACGTGACAGTACACAGAGCAACTTCCAAGTCCCAAGCAGCCGTGGCGCAGCCTGGTACTCTCAGCAGCATGGACTTTGAAGATGGTGCTTTGAACCAAGAAGTTTGGAAGCACCAGATGATCTAGTCTGCTAATGAATGAGATCATCATAATGAGGATCTAGTCTGCTAATGAATGAGATCGGTCTGTGGGATGGGCAGAAGCAGCCAAAGAGCATTTTCTGAGATGGGGAAGGCTTTGAAGAATTTAGCAGTAGACATTCCTGCTCTCTAGCAGATGTATGGTGCACAAACAGCACAGTACCTGTCATTTCAAAATATGCCTGCATACTCTTAAGGGTCTTACTTACCAACACTCAGATTTATGCCTTGCATTGTTACAAATCTAATTTCGGTATGAGCTTTCAAGTTACCACATCTATATTAGCATTGCTTACTGGGCTGTTCTGCCACCCCTACCACTACATCCAGTCCTAAATTTGAAATGTATACACAGACCTGTCTTCTCCTTTGAAGCAGAGATGTTGCTTCCATCCACAATAGATGATGCAAGAAACAAACAAACAAAATCTTTACCTAAGACAACTAGGAAAGAGCAAGCCTCCCCTCTCCCAAAACACGCATGCTGCTTACATATCAACTGTTTGTTTTTCTGCCACATAAATCACTTATTCAGTAAGTTGTTATGGAAATGTATTTATGCTCATCAAGATAAATCTCCAGTCATAACACCTGAAACTTTTCTGCCTATTAGAGAATTTCAGAAGTTTATTCATGTGTACTCTGCAGACATAACACCTTTACTGACCCTGTTAATGCATCTACTGCCAACTAAGCTTACACAATATAGGGAGTTATGTTTTCCAGGGAAAAGCCATTAAAGCCAAAAGAAATTGCCTGTCTGCATTTGCATTCACTGTTATGGAAGAGTACAAGATGGAAAACAAAGACTTAAGGCAGATGCAGAAGTACTGTTAATAATACACATTGCAAGCACCACCCCACACTCTTAGTCCTGCAACCACTGTATCCTGCTATACAATAACATGCTATTTCCTATTCAGAGTAATTACTGATGAGGGCAAATGCTGAATTTTTAATGGTGCCCACTGCTGGCAGCAAAACACTAAATGAAAAACAATAAAGACCTGGTCCTAAGAGATATACCTGTCTATAGACTTTGCTTAATAAAATTAAATGGGGGGAAAACATACATAAACATAAAGTCTGCAGGAAAATGCAGATTAAATGCCTTGTCCTAATTAGACAGGTGTGGACTGACTGAAGTTTTTCCCCAAAGGAACAATCTTCTACACATTCCACGTGGTCTTGTCACGAGCAGAGGAAGTTATTCTCCATCATTATCAGCCAACTACGTTTGATAGACTGACCTTCTGCTTTCCTGCTCCAGAGAGGTCTGCTGGACAATGAGCAACACTAAGAAAGTAAAGTTGGGCTGGAATAAAGACAGGACAGAGTAATTTCCCTGCAATTCTGGGCTCTTCAGTGCATGAGAGAAATGGTTAGGGAAAGCACTATGCAAGAGACAGCTTCAGAATATTGCTGTCAGTATCTTTCTGCTTGTGGCTGATGCACAATAATGATTCAGCCTGCTGTGTAGATGTTATGCCATAGCATGCCTCAAAACATTCCCCAATCCTTTCAAGTACTTTCATAACCAGCTATGGATTCAGTGAGTGCAAGGTGGGTTAAAGGAGTACAGCAATCTGGTTTCCCCTTTTTGGTTCAAGTTTCTTCCT
>CM066591.1:7563091-7608091 GCA_033816785.1 Picus viridis | reverse complement strand
GATTAAAAAAAAACACTTAGGCACATTCGGGACTCTTAGAACAATATAGAGCCAAGCAGACTGTGAGAACCAATGTGTGCTGTAGCTGTCACTGCTCCAGCGCTGAGTGAGCAGGTCCTTCTCCCCCAGCACCATAAGCCTATGCTACAACAGAGGGATGCTCTATTGCAGCTGTGGAGCAGTGCTGCCCATGTGAGAAACAAGTTCCTAGAGCAGCAGGAACATTTGGCTGACTGGTGGCTGAAGACGCAGCAGTTGCCAACAAGACAGACCAAATGTTATTGACAGCAAAAGGTTTGAGGGGAAACCACAGAAATTCCCTGTATCAAGGCAGTGTGACAATATCAGTACCTGCCACAAACCCCAGAAAATGGCTGCATGAGGCTCCTGACTCTCCAGCCCTCTCTCCCTGGGTTCAGAAAGGATTCAGCGAAGTCTTGCTGTGGTTCTAAGGTGCTTCTTGATCTCTTGCAAAGAAGGTGCTGTGGCAGTGAGCTGCACCCTGGTTTAATCAAGCAAGAGATGAGAGGAGCAGGACCCAGTGCTCAGGCAACGCTCCAGGATTGCTCCACCAGTGCTTCGTTACCCTCTAAGCCCTTTGCTCCAGCCACAGGCCAGGGAGCCTTACCCAGACTTTGACATGTGATGTTTTCCTGTTTTCTGGCTTTTTTGGGGGGTGGGGGGTGGGGAGGTGGGGTGGGGAGGAAGATGCATGGGTAGTTAATTTTCCATGTACTTCATCCAAGTTTGTGATTCTGCTCCCCAGGAGGGCCAGGAGTACTGAAGCCTGTTGGTATGCTTTGAGAGGGAAGTGGGGCGAGGCAATCTAAAACACATACTCTGTTTAATAAGGATGCAAAATAGACCTTTGATTGCTCTATGGGTCAGTTCTGATGGGTATTTTTATTCTACTGGCAGTGGCCTCTATAACTGTCCAAGGCTGCATGTTTCTTTAAGAAAATACACAGCATTTGCAGTGAAATATAAAGGATATGCCATAGTATTTTTGATTATTAAGCTAAACAGCCATGCAAAATGAGTATAGCATATTGGCACTGATTCCTGCTGTACTGAGGCTCCGTTGTGAAATTAGCTAATTAGTTCTCCCCCTCACCCCAAACTTCGCTTGAATAAATTTGTGGTTAGCACAAGTATGAAGAATTTTGCTTTTCTTGGCTGTTTTTTTCTCTCTTTCCCCCTTTTCAAAGGAAACTTCACCCATCTATTGGGACAGCACTGTTCACTTTGGAGAAAGATGACTGGCTAAAGAAGTAACGTTAGCAAAAGTAAATGTTGTGTAGCAAAAAAAAAAAGCTACCCATACTTTCTCTGAAAGTAACTGTCCATCATGGCATAAGGTGAATAAACAGATTCTGCAGACTGTTAGAAGCTTGTTTAATAAATTAGCCACCAAAAAAAGTGTTAATTAACTAGTATAAATGTCTAGGGATTCTTTGAGGAAAAAAATAACTGTAAGCACTGGAAAAGTGTATACTTAGCAATATGTTAAAAATACGGGGTTTTAACTCAATTTCTGAGACTTTTATAACAAAGAGCAGAGAAAGACAGATGAAATTATGTTCTGACTACCTACACTGAATAAGCCCAATGGGAACCTCTGTATATAGTTATCAGTGGCACTGAAATCTGCTTAGGAAAGCAACAAGTCTTTTGTTCCGCTGACAACAGTTATTACAATTAATTCATTTCGTGATTGGTATTTGCACTGAGTGACAAGGTGTTATTTTACCTCAGAAAAAGTTAAAATGGTAATACCTACATGTGAAATAACATGGAGGTTGCCATCACTCAATAAAAGAAAAGCCTCTCTTCAGAGATGCCTGCTCAGCCACCACTCCTGCAAACTTGGAGTATTAGCATCAGGCTTCTCCCACTCCTCTTCCCCCAGATATTTTTTTTGCTCTTCTAAAAATTTCTTTGAAGGGAAAAAAGAAACAAAACTCACAGTTGTTTACTTTCTGCTAAAAGACAGAATAGAACCTAAGCTAACACAGCAAAGGGTCTCCAAACACTCACAGATACACCTTGGGGTGAGATCCCCACTGTAGATACAGGCCGCGTGTCTAGGGGTGGCACTGCCAAGGGCAGGACACATTGTCCCCTACGCTGAATCCCACCAGGTGACTGCAGCAGGGGCTGGCACACACAGGGCGCAGATCTTGTGGCTGGTGGGCTCACAGCATCCCCTTTGTCAGGGTAGGACAGAAACAAGCCCAACCACAAACAGAGGTGCCAGGAAGGTCTTCACGCCCTGCTACCACAGAAGCAATGAGTCCTTCATCCCTGAGGCTGCAGTGCTCCACGCTGGTGGGGTGCAGACTTGCTGTGATCCCACCCCTTGCTGGGACATTGGAGGCATCAAGCCCTAAACAGTCCCGGGTGAGAAAAGGAAGGTCTCCTGTGCTCAACACAGGGCAAGGTGCCAGCCAGATGCTGGTGGTATATAAGCCATGGAGCAAAAGGCAAGAGCTACCTGCCCACCTCTCATGCCACAATGAAAGACCTGTGCCAAGGCTGAGAGTCTCTGAAACCTGTGGAGCTGCACTGTACCACTGCAGAATCCGAGACCCACAACAGCTACCAATTTCAGACCTAGCTCAGCCACAACTGGATCTGGCCCCTCTCTATAGACTATCTGTACATGCCTGCATCGTGAGGAGGGCCCATGGCTGGCCAGCAGACGCTCGGCTGCCCAGCTTGATCACAAGAGAGACAAAACAAGGAGTGAGGAGCATTAGACAATATAAATTTTACCTTTTGTAGCAGGAGCCAGCAAACCAAGGAAAGTTTGCAGTGCCAGCAAATGGCAAATAACCCATTAGCTATGGATAGTTCAGCACGTCGCTACTTTTATTATAAGTTAGCCTCACTAAACCATTGACTTAACAGAGAATCATTATAAATCCCCATTTTGAATTTTTTTATTAGCAGTATTTATCACCTTCTCAAAATCAATCCTATATTTTTAAATTAAAACAAATGACTGCTTGTACCGCAATCAATATTAGTACATTTCCCTTCTTTAAAAGGAGAAAAAATGGAATGCAAAGAAATGTCCTTCTTTGGCTGCATCAATCCAATTTCAATATAATTCAATATTTAATAAATATAATCCTTCGTGTCTGTGCAGGGAAACATCATAAAAAATGCAAAAGGTTTCCTGGTCTCCAATAACTTGCATGAAACAAAGTGTTTCCTTATTCCTTCCATAAATACTGCAGTCTTAGCTACTGGTTTTTCCTTCCTGTGTATTAGAAAGAGTTTGCTCTGATTATGTGTAAGGAAGGAGGCTTACATATTTCATGACTATAAATCCAAAACGCTAACTTCCATCTCCAAAAAAAAAAAATAAAATTACCATCTTTTATCTCTTTGTACTTCTTTGGCTTGCTGTTTTTGAAAGGGCAAAAAGAAAAACCTTATATAATACCCAATTTGTACATCTGTGGTTTCCCTCTGACTCGTGGAGGCACCATATGTTTTTAATTATCATAATAGCCTTAAAGAACCTGTTCAGTGGGAAACACATATGATCCTTTTATTACTGGTTTGTAATTTAAACAGTTTTAACAGAAAAGGTCTGGCTATAAGGGACTGAGAGGCACAAAGGTCTAAAAACCCTGTTATTGACCTCTGAAAGCATGAGTTCAGATCCCACCCACTGAGGTGGGACCTAGCTCTCCTGCCTCTGACAGAGGCAATCAGTCGCCTGTGAAGCGCTCTTTGGGACCTTAAAAGACATAATCTCCAATCTCAAATGACGTTTCAGTCAGCAGCTGGCAGAGTGAAACCAGGGCCTATAAACATCCGATCTGCACACTCCGCAGCCTAGCAAGAGCCCACAGTGCCATGGTGCTGTAGGAGAAGCCTTGTGAGCGCCAGAAGCCCAGAATTTCAGCAATTCTTACTAGTTGTTGCCCTTTCAAATTCCTGGTTTTGTCCTTTATGCAAATACAAGACTGGTGAGCACGCCAGTCTTCCAGCCACAGGAAACCATCAGATATTCAAAGGTAGGAATTAAATTTAACAAGTTCAATTCACTCCTGATTCTGGACATCTAAACACATAATCAGTCTGATAATGTTATTAATTATCATTCAAGTGACAACCTTTGACATTGGCATGCTCCCACAACCTCCCTACTCCAATAACTCACACAGAAAATCATTGGCATGAAAACCCACAGCCTTATGAACAGAAATTGCAAATAGGCAGGCACTGAACATACAACTGGGAGTGAGTAAAATCCCCCTTTTCAGAGAGAAAGCAGAGGCTCATACAATAGCTCAGTCACTTCACTCAAAATTAAATTCTGCATAACTTTGGTCCAAACCATATAATTTACACCCCAAGCAAAGAGCTGTGGGGACAAGAGGGTGGGGAAGGGAGCCTAGCTAAAATTACACTTAGGCTGGAAGTCGTTACAACTCCATCTTGAGAGATGGATGGTGTCCTCATTAGAACGAAGCTTTATTTAGACAGAAGGACAGAATCTTTATTAGAACATTAGGCTGAAGAGTTTAAATGTCAGGAAATACAAAATTAAGATTTTGCAAATAAATGCTGACTAGGAGGAAAAAACTTGGAGCTCCCTGGATAGATCCCATTGGAGACACTTGGGGAAAAAAAAAATTACTCAAAAATGGCAAACTTGTGCCAGTCTAACCCTTTGAGGGTATTCTTGGAAAGCTCTATTTCACAAAAGGAGATCCCTCTTCTTGGGCAAAATGGATTCCACTCATGATCTGATGCTATCAGTTCCATCCCTGGCAGCACACTGAACCCAGAGAAAGGGAGCCGCCTCCTCTCTCTACTCATTTTGGGGGAAGCCCACCTAGAAGAGAACAATCTGACGTTGGAAACCCATTTCCAGCTGCACGGACCCCCAGAACTGCCAGCCAGCCATTCCTAGCCCTTCCCTTTCTCATTCCCTGTACCCAGGCCCTCTGCTTTCTCTGGGGAAACTCGGGTATTTTGCGGTGATGAAGAGACAGCTTAATTATCTTGCACACACAAAAAAAATGGTGTTTTCCATTTTACCTGAGAGCTAATGGATCTTGGGATACCAGACGTGGATGCTCAAAATCCCCTCTGGAGCATTTCTGGTGACTTGCCGTCTCTTGGTTGCCTTTGGTGCACACTGGTCTCTGCTGAGGTAATAGGTGAGCTATTGCACACCAAAAGCAGATCTTTTCAGAGAGGAAGCGAGTGCACACACACACATACACCCACCCAGACACCCTTCCACCCCCTTGTCCTGCGCTTTGCTTGCAGGTCCTGATGCAAAGCACAGTGACCTATCGAGGAACTGCTCATCTCACAGGCTTCTGTGGTTGGAGCAGAAAAGGCAAGGCAGGATTTGCTCCTGAGAAAAACATTGCACTGACCTTATCCTCTCATCCCAGAGTCACCTGAAAGTGCTGTGCATGCTGCTGTCTCTGAGCTTTGCTAAGACAGAGGCAGGCAGGCAGACAGTGGGAGGGACATGCTGATGGAGAATGCTGTCTATACTGGCCTCAGCAGAGCTCCCTATTCTTCCTGGAAACCCACATGGATGTCACAGGCTTGTCCCCTTTGCCAGGCTCTAGGCCTCCACACTGAATTTTTGCTTGGGTCAGAGGGTGACGCTCATGGAAATAATTCCTGCTGGAATTAAGCAACGTTTTAAAAATAATTCTTGCATTTTATCTTCCACACATTTTTTTCTCTTTGGGTTTTGGGTGGCTATTTTTTTGGTATGAACCTAGTGACAAGCTAGTTTTCCTTTCCCACAACTTCACCCACAAAATCAGTAGGGTGAAGCTTCTGGTGAAACAGAAGTGGTCAGTGTTTAGCTTACAGCATGGAGAGGATGGCACACATTGCAGTCACACAACCAGAGCATGATTAGCCAGCAGGCAAGCCCTACTCTTGCACAGACATGCTTGTGTACCTTTCATAGCGCCTTCTAAACAACTAATGCTGCAAGCCACCAGCAAAGGAGGGAGCACCAACATCCTCCACCAGAACGTACTTCCTCACCATTTGGAAAGACACACAGGATCCATCCATGTGTTGAATTAATGCCCACCACCACCAAGGCAGCCTAGGCACCCTTCATGCTATGGGTCTCAGCCAAGTGCTTCCACCATGTCCACTTCTTTTCCCACGTATGACTACAATTCTGCCTTAAGAGAAATCTCAGTTCTTGGCCTGAGAAAACAATTTCTTTTTTTTCTATTTAAGGATCCTCCTTTCACGGTAAGGATCCTCCAAATTTCCAAAAAGTGGATAACAACAATACCACTGTGATCCCATCTGTACACAGTGATGGCACTGTAATGCATAGAGCATAAACCACCAAATTCCCACAGACAGCATCTGTCTTACTACAAACAATGGACTATTATCTTGTAAATAATTCTGATTAAGCTGCAGCATTTTCCCCAAACAAACAGTAGGGGAGCAGAGGGTGAGGATTTTTCTAGTGGGAGTGCTGGTTTTCTCCTTCCCCAGCACTGATGCTCAGTTTTTTATTCAACTGATTGGCCTCCTCCCCGCCCTGCTCTGTCCCCTATGGCTCGGTTTTCATCTTCTAAACGTATCCATCTGTCAATCATTTTGGCAACTAAAGAGGGACCCATCCTGTTAATGGGATTCTCACCTCTATCCTTTGGGAAAGCTTTTCTGTTTGTTTGGGCTTTGTGTTGTTTCCCCCCCCCCGCCCAACACACAGTTATATAACCACTAGTAAATACACCCATAAGCCCTCGTGTTATTAGATAGTTCTCATGTCAGGGGATGGAAAAATCAGCTGCCCCACTGATTGTGGGTCAGAGTTTGGGGATGTCTGGTTGTGCCAGTGATACATCTTGGAGCTTTTGGCATCTGGGTGAACATGGCACTGGAACAGACTGTGCTGGGCTAGAGCTGTCACCCTCTTTATACTCTCAGCAGGGAGAGAAGAGCCCACAGCTAGGAGTGGGGCCCAGGGCTCGTCAGCCTCCAACCCGAGTAGGTGAACCCCCTAGGAGCAGCACACTGCTCCTCTGCGCTCCAACTGGCAGGATAAACCAGCAACCAGTTTGCCATGAAGATCTGAAAGGATTTAAATGTAAGCCAAGTGCACAGACCAGAAGAGGGCTAGCAGTGCAAAGGGGCAAGTGAGAAAAAGACACAATTAGAGCTAATGCAGTCCTTTCTCCTGAGGTCCATAAGCTGATCTATGTGGCAGCTGTGAACAGAGGATCGCACCTGAGAAATCTTGACTCTCATCTTTCACCTGTTCATTTCAATGCACAAACCTTTTCTCATATGTCTCTCTTCATAAATGTCACATCTCTATATGGCTTAAGTACTGGATTTTCTTCCCTGCATCTTCTTAATTTGCCTTGTTATACACGAGCTGCTTGGGATCAAATGCACTTGCTGGCTTGAATAAAACAAGAATAAAAGGTAAAGCAGCAAGGAACACTTTTGGATGGTAATGTTGAAAGGCAAGCAATAAAAAAATTTACCTTACAAGTAGCAAACTGGAGCCACTGCCATCCAATTAAAGACCAGACAACAGCCAGTTCAGGCACCAGGTCACCGAGCACGAACAGGGATGTTTGGACTTGCTGAGTACTGCAGATACTGAGCACTGGGCATCTCACTGAAGCTCAAAACAGGAGTACAAACTGTGGCAAGACAGCGTGGCAGGTTCTCGATCCTGACATGGGCCAGCTTGCTCAGGCACAGGAGGACCTGCAAGGCTGGTGCTGGGCTGTGGGCCAAGCAACCCACTGGATACATTGCTGAGCCTTGGCCTGTCTTGGGCCCCGGTGCTGCATGGGTCCACATCACAGCTGGGGCTGACCTGCTGCAGTGATGGTCAAAAAAACCAGTGCCGCGACTCAGTTGGCACTGTGAAGAGCCCTGAGGTCAAAATCCATGGACATGGTGGAAAGACTTTATGGCCAAAATATAGCAAAGCTCCTACAGGTGCAGAGAGCCCCCAAGCACTGGCTGCTGGGCACAGGATGGGGCTGAGGCTGAAGGCAGGTGTCAGCTCTGGGATTGCTTGCACCATGCTGCTCAGGGAGCTGGGCTCACAAACACTGCTGGTATACTGAAAGGATATACACACCCAAAACACGCTTTCAATGTGCATTTATTTTCATCAATAAATTGTTATAGCTTACTGTAGTTATATCAGAGAAGGAAGCATTTATACACCAAGGACTTATATAATGTTCTTCATCTTCAAAGTGCTTTACAAACATTAATTAATTCATTCATCCTCACAGCACTCCTACCAGGGAGATAAGTACTATTATTTTCCATTTCACAATGGAGGATCCAAAGTGGAAAACTTAATTTTTTTCCCATGGTCAGTGAGTGAATCACAGGTATACTTGCAGGAGGAGCAAGGGCTGCTAGCTCCTGAACGTGAGCCCCCTCCCCAAATCACAGTTAAAAGACTCATGTTCTGCCAGAGTCATGGCACATATCTGGATATGCCTTGGGTTTTTCCTTCAGTAAGAGATAATTAAGGAACAATTCCCTCTCTGAACCCCAGCATGGCATGCTATTTTCTACCCCACTGTTGCTCTGCAAGCTGAACAATGGCTGTTCTATGCAGGGAATGGCACTGCAGACGCCTCTGATCAGAGGAGATCAGCTTAAAGAAACTTGCTGGCTTGCGTCTCACTCCACGGACAATGGGGCAGGCTTGGGTGCAAATGCCTGACACGGGGGTGGCTTCAGGAACACCTGCTTGTAAGTGGCAGTGCTCCAGGCAGGGGTGTCTGTTAAGTCACTTGCATCCAGCACACCTATCTAAAAATTTCATGAAGCAGGAAAGCTGTGGCTTCTGGTATTTGGTCTCAATCCTAAGTATATTCCTTTTGCATTTGTGTGGGAAGGATGCGCAGTGCTCCTAGTTCACCTCTGTGGTGCTGCTGTAAATAAACCTCTTTCCTGGTTGCTCCCTGCCAGCAAATGTGTGGCTGCTTTGAATGACAATAAAAGTCACTGTTAGTTTGAAAGGCTCAATGTCAAGGCATCTCAAAAAACATAAAAGTGTGACTGAGATCAGAAAACTTAGACCAACACCGGGGACGCGAAAGTGGGAAATCCTAATTTTATCGTTTCTGAGAAAGATGAGTTTTATTATCCTTGTTAGAGAAGATCTTACCCTGTTTGGTTTTTTTTTTCCCCACTAGTTTATGTATTAACAATAATAAAAATTAACAACCCCCAAACCATCTAAGTAATTTCCTAGCTAGGCAAAGATACATTCACTAGCAAAATTAACTGCCAAGTTAAGCCAGGGCATATTGTAGAAGACATGACCACGTCCTACTGGGGAAAGGCCTGCACCTAGACATTGCTTTGGAACAACCAGAACAATTGTTTAGTGAGAAATGGTTTTTACAAATGACTCATAAACCCTTGAAAACAGGAATTCTTATATAATACAAGTGCTGACACAGCCTTCACTTGAGTGGTGTGACTGCAGCTGTATAATTACAACTTTAGATTTGATGTTACGGACCTTAGGGTACACTGCTCAGACAAATGCCCCATTGTATCACAGAGATCTTTTTTCCTTAGTCATATTGCCCACAGGACAATAAGGACTATATTCACAGCTCGCTGCATAGAAGTTTAGGCATGTAACAGCCAATGGTATTACACAAAACGGGATTACACCCTATGGGGGTTAAATGGATTCATAATTGCCACTTTTTCTTGTCTTTTTTTTTTTTTTTCCCTTTGCTCCTAGTTGATACTTTTTTGGAAGTGCTCTCCAAATAAAAGGAAGAACAATCTCACACTGAGTCTGGATAAATGTTACAGTTGTCTCACAAATGCTGTATTATTTCTAGCCCTTCCAAAATAATATAATTGTCCTACTGCTGAACTACAGATTTTTCTCAGTATGACACAGAACAGTAAAATGTCAGGTCCTGACTCATGGTGTTTTGGTGGAATAAATAAAAAGTACCAATATGCTATTCAAAACTGACGGCATTAATGAAGATGTAACACTGGGAGCCCTGGTCATGGTTTTGCTTTAGCTTCCACTGCATACTCAGCAGTGCACTGATCAACAGGCCACCTCTTATGGGTCCCATCTACTGGAACAGATGCAACTGGATTCTTGTTAGCCTATACTTGCTTTTTCTTGGGTGCATCATAGCTGGGTCTGACGAGCTCGGCTAGTCTTAGGATGCTCATCACACATTCTTTCCATGGGAAACAAAGAGAAGAATTCAGTTCTATCTGCAGCATTGAGGGCTGTGACAATGTAAGGCTAGTTGACAGATCGCTCGTGGGCCACATGCTCCCGGTATTTCTTCTACTGGGATAGATGTCATATACCCATGACTCACTGAGGCTATAGCTCCAGCTGCAGAATGGGACCCAAATATGCAGCTCACCCTAGCCAAGCACCCAGGCACTAATATTTACACACTTAATCCATCCAACATTTCTCATTTTTAACCCAGCGGCCTCCACAAAAAAAATCAGCTGCATTTTAATAGTGGCAGAGGAGAAACAGGTCCTACACTCACAAGATTTTTTTTTCCGTGTAAGAGGAAACAAGTCTAATGCCCACCCTCCCTCCTTGTCTGCCCCCTTCCCTCCCGCCCCATACACACACACTTCTGTACCTGCCTAACGCTACATGACAATGTTCTAAAGACCAATCACTCCTTCCTTAGAAGACTGCATTTTTAGTAAACCTCCTTTAGAAAGCCAACAAGCAGCTTTGCAGAGTTTGCCCCTCAAAGCACCAAAGGACTGTGGATGGGTGGTCTTTGGTCTACCAACAGGTACAACACTTTCTCAGAGTTTTCTTGAATGAATTAACAAAATGACTCAAAACTGCACTAATGGTTAACAGCTTTTTTTTTATTAGCAACACTGAGATAAGTTATTGAAGCATTTTAGTATTGTTTTACATTCCATTCAGAAGTGACCTAACTTGTAACTCCATATACATTTAAAGATATAGTTTGACACTTATTCAGAAAGCAACAATTATTAAAACTTACATACCTTCATTACCAGGAAACCTTAATATATTTTCTAATTACTTCCAACAATACTCTATTCCAAAGCACAGGATAACCCACTAGAAGTTTACACATTTCACTTCAATCACAGGTTTCAAATTGTGGATGTCAGAGTGCTGTTCATTGAATTTTACTGTCTTTCTTGGTTAATATTGGAAAACCTGGCACAATATATTAAGCTAGAAATATTGCTTAAAGGATATGAAAAAAAAAAAAAAAGATAACTACAGTATTCTTTTTTTCCTGCTAAAGCATTACAAAATACAGAACCATTAAAAACTCAAATAGAAATGACAATAAATAACCTTAAAAACGTTAAGAGAATTTTCATTCATACTAAAGTCCATTCCCTAAGGTTGCCAAACACATAAATAACAGAACATATTCAGGACCTCTATTTTTGTACTATCATGATGTTTTGTTATATATTGTGGATGTATTGTGTACACATATATTAATGCTTACACTTAAGGTATATATTTTTTTGTTTGCTGGAACAATTAATAAAGCCTCAGGTAATTATTTATGCCACTATCTAGATAGGTGGGAGCAAACCTCAGAAATTCCAGATATGCAATACTCTGCATAACAAGGTCATCTCTGCATAAAGATATCCTAAATTCCTTAGATTACAAAGATGAATTTGGTTATTTATTTCTGAAAGCTCGTAACATAAAATTATAATTGCTGTCAAATTAATTGTTTAAAATTTGCCTCATAATAGGTATTAATCATACACTTAGTTTTGACTTACAAGGATGTCTAAATTGCTCGTGTTTATAAGTAGTTATAGGAAATACTATACCTCAGACACAAGAATATATACTCCTGAACCAAAACACAAACCAGAGCATTGTCTCACTTTTGAAAGACCTGGAAACATCTCTATGCTTCTGCCTAATCCTAAATTATAATTTTAAATTGACCTGGATATGACAAAAAGAATAAGAATATATTGTTTGGGCGATGAAACTTAAGAGTAAAGTCATACAGCTCTCTAAGCTTACATCATTATTTTGTCTCTGCAAAGAAAGAAAAGCCTTTCTGTGCTAGGGATTTGCCTTGTTGCGGCTGGTCACTGATGTCTGAAATCAAGGCACATACCAAGGCCTCCTTTTGCAAACACAATCCTCCTTTCAGATCTGGTGTTAGGAGGCTCTGAATGCCTCCAGTTTCACTGGGAACAGAAGGTACTCAGCACTTAGCTGTATCAGATATTTTAGGGGTTAATTTCCAGAAACTTAAATGGGATGGGAATGTTAAACTGCAGTATGAAAAATGGTAAGAGATAAAAGTCGTCAACAGTAAACAAAACAGTGATACCAAAGCGATCACCTGAACGATTTCTGATACAACAAAATACAATCAAATTAAATGACATTAATATAGCAATGAAATTTAAAGTCAGATAAATGTAGGACCTGACTCTGCAATCCTTAGTCATGTAAGTAGTCCCACTCATCAAGAATGAGAGATACAAGACTGGGTCCTTAGCTTCTGCTTAGGAAGTCAATGTTGATTCAGACAGTATCTTTCCTAGCCAAAAATATGCAGCAAAAGGAAAGTAACATAAACAAGGCTAAATGTCAACAGTGTTTGCAGACTTACAGACACCATCCATTTGTTTGTACTGAAATGACTAGTGAACCATTTGGCAAATACAATGCTATTCACAGACCAGCCCTTTTATCCAGCAACACAAACTTCATTGGATCACTGGCATTCCCAGTTAATTAAAAAAAGGAAGCAAGCCATATGAGTTTGGTTTGATAGTGCCATGCAAATGGCACTGCGACATCCAGAGGCGTGTCTGAAACCCAGGCGTGGGGCTGAGGCACTAATCTCTCCTTCAGCAGTACAGTTCATATACTAAAAGCAGGCTTTGGACCTCCTAACTGAAACTAATGAAACCTCATCGAAATCATCATAATGGGGTAAAGAAAAGTCTGCAGTAAAACTTCCATATCATTTCATTCTGCCTTGAAGGAAAAGAACATTCTGGTTACTCTTTGAACTGCAGATCGGGACAAAATGTTAAGTGCATTACAAGACACTTCAGATGGGCAAGAGTCTTACAATTTGCTGTCACAGGATGACCTTCCATTGTCTCACAGCTGTCCTACAGCTTGGATAGAGCATGCCTTTTGCTTCAGTTTAACACAGATTTTGTAATTTCAAAGAGCTGCTGCAGTAAGGATTCAAGTGAAGCCACCACAAACAATTAAAAATCTCTTTCTGTATTTTATGTGTTGGTGGTAGTTCTGAAGGGGTTAGCATTATAATCTTTTTGGGTTTGACACCTGTGGCAATAGGCAATTTACAACAACAAAATTCACTATTCAAACACTGGGGTAGAACACTATAATTATGTGACAATAAAGCTGTAATAATCTGCCACAATCGATCTTCCCCTTGCCCAGCCCTCTTGTCTGTGCTGCAGTTCCACATTTGGAAGGTATTTCAGAAAGTTACAATGCTGAACATTTTAATAATTCTGTGCAATGTTTCTGTTTCAAAGGAAACTGAAAGTGCTAAGCCCTTTGCAGGACACAAACTCCAAAGCTGCTACCATATGTCAGAAAGGTGCCGCCCTGTTTTCATACAGTGAAAGAAGTGATAATGGGGTGGAGCCTATGCAGGAGAAAACAGCACTAATTGCAGAGGAAAGCAAGCATGAATGGAAGCAAATTAGATTTATAGAGATAACACAGAACTGATACTTTTTGGACATCATTAAGTGTGGGTTGAGTAGCACTAACCCATTAAGCGACCAGCTAATGCCCAGGACTATCTCTGGCCAATAGTTCGGTAGCCCACCAGCCCTCCTTTTGAAAGCCTAAAGCACCTCCCAAGCAGAAAATGCAAGCAGGGACGTTTTACCACCTTAGCCACAAAGCAGAAAAATTTAAAGGGGAGGAGAGAGAGAATTAAAAGAGTCTTGTCATAAATAGATGCTGTGCAAATCACATGTAAATTAATGGCATGGAGCAGGAGGCAGAACATTATTGCAGTACAACTACACGTATATGGGAAGACAACTAGAGAAAAAGAGCATAAATTGAAAGGAAAACTGGTCTTCCAAAACTTAAATATGAAGAATGTCTAGAACCTCCAAGTATAACTTCTTGAATGAACAAGAGCTCCAAAAGCAAACTACAAAGATTTTCAAGACAGCTACCGAGACACAGAGCCATTGCCCTGGGCTCCCCCTCCACACTCAGCTACTGGCTGCCAAGCAGCAAAGAAAGGCATGGTAGATGTAGACTCCAAACCCAAGTACAAGTCAGGAGTAACTCTAAAGTAATCAATGGTATTTTTTTCTGTCTTCCTGTCCCTTCCTATTCTATATAAGATGAAATATGACCAAAAACATTATTATTTTTCTCAGCTGCATTTTGACATGGAAATTTCTGTATTACGCAGTAATTAGGGTTCTTTCCTGACTGTGGCTTTCATCCCTACAGCCTGAAGCATGACAGGAGCCTAAATGAATGATGTGTACACCATCTATCTCTCTCATTCAACACCTTAGGGAAACTGAGGACTGTTTCCCCCGTGTGTGGTGACTTTCCAAAACAACAATGCGAGTTGGTGGCATTGCATTGTCTACAAATTAAGCCTCTTTTGTGCCAAGATTTATGTTTAAAAATTGACCTATTATCTTAAAGTAAAATCTGCCAACTAAAAATGATCCACATGGATCACTGAAAATCCCAGCTTGTTTTTATTGCAGCCAGAAATTTAACTCAATTAGTGTGGCAAATCAAAGATGCAATCTCAGCTAACTGAGCTGACTGAGATATTTTATTTCAGTTTTAATTCCACTGTATTCTGACTGCAGAAAGAGCACCACGCCTCACAGTCTTGATTGTGCAAGGACTGTATCAAGTGTATCAGTGTTCTCTTGAGATGTCAACAACCCACACATCATTGGCTGCAAAAAGAAAGGCAAATGCACAGACTCTCCCAAAATACAAAGGAACACAAGAATCATGCCCTGGAATCGGGTGCTCAAGGTAGCTCTCAAGTTTTCTGATCTCTCAGGCAGTAGGAGAGACAAAAGGAACCACGACTAACCATGACAGGCTTTGTGCAAGAGGGAAGCAAGGTTACTAAATGAGCAGGGTGCTCCTGATGGCTAATCTGCAAGTGCAGAAACATCAGGTGAAATTTCCCTGCACTAGCACACATAGATGGAGTGTGATTTCACAGTATAAAATGTCACTGAGAAAATGAAAACTCCCCAGAAATACTACTTTCAAGTGGGCTGTGTCCAAGCCAACCAAATTAAAGAACTGCTGACCCCAGAGCTTGTTTATCCTCATCCACTTCTGCAATGAGAATCGAGAAACCAGGAATTAAATATTTAAATAGTCAACTCGAATACTCATATTCTGCAAACATTCAACAGAATGTCAGGAAAGAATTTTTAAAAGTAATTTTTGGAGGGGAGAGAAAGGAGGACTTGCACTGCATTTTCCATTTAACAAAAAAGGCTTAAAATATGGAATGGCCAAGCTTCTGTTGGGTTTTTTGGGGGGGGGAGGTTGGGTTCTTCATACCAAATCCATTATCACTGGGCAGAGCTTGGGAAAGTGATATGGTCTTTAAAATCATATAAACTCAAGCCACCATAAAATGTCTGTTGAATTGACTGGAAGATGAAACAAAAAACTAACGGAGGTAACATGACCTCATTTCAATAATAATGTTAGAGGGTTGGGTTGGGTTTTTTGTTTTGTTTGAAAAAAAATCTCATGTCTGGGAAGAAGTATAGAGATGCTTTGTACAAAGCAACTAATCTTAGATTTCCCTTTTTTTGTTGTGGGTTGGTTTTTTTTTTCCCCACTTGTTTGTTTAGGAAGTAATTTCTCTGCTGTATTTTTTTTCCTTTTGTAACAGATTGATTGTACTCCTCAAATGGAGAGAGGGGAAAAAAAAAATCCAAGCAAGATTTTATCAGCTGCAAATTAAATCCACGGTCAACTATTTAAAAAGTACCAGTAATGCAGCTGCTGATTTTGAAGGATCTGGAAACATCTGCAACGATCTGATTTGGTTCTCAGTGCTTTGAGACGCATCATTTTACAAGTAAGGCCATCCTGACACTTGGGTTTATAATCCAGTTTAGGCAATGACAATATTGAGAAGCCATAATGCTCTAAGGATACAAGTCAGATGAACTTTGTGAGGAGAAATCAGACCTTTTTATCAGAGCACTTGGAAAAGCAGAGAGGGGCCTGAACAAAAGGTTATGGCTTTGAGCACATATACTATCCTAATAAACTCAAACAAAACCCCCGCTAACTTTAACTTAGGGCAGGGTAAATTGTCAGGCTTTATAACTGTTGATCGTATTTTCTTTCTCTTCTTTTTTTTTTTTTAAACTTGGATACATTTTACTATGCCTGTTCAGCCCTGACAATAGTTTTCTAATTAATTTGGAGGTTAAGTGAAATGAGCATTACAGAAGTTTTTGTGTCCTTTGCTGACTCTGCTTTTTAAAAGTGGTACTGTTTTTAAAAGGATTTACAGCCTAAAAATCTCTTTCAAAGAAGAACTCCGCTGACAAAATAGGAGATCAATTGAAAAACCACCTCATTCTCATTTGCTCCAAATAGATTTAACTTTCACTTTTATCAAACGTAATAGGGGCAAGAGGTTGTTTTGTTGTTTGGTGTGGTGGTGGTTTTTTATTAATTACCTGGAGGCATATTCTTAATTAGGCAAATCACAATTTGTGCAACTGCTAGTTACAATAGTGAAAATGGTCAAGGGCAACTACTGTATGTGCGCTATTGAAACAAACAGGGGGGGGAAATTAAATGGGGGGGGAAAGGCTCCTCACCACAGGTAGACACATTCCATGTACTTGGCCTTTGATTTCATTAATATTGTGGTAATTGAACACACCCCAATTGGAAGAAATTAAGAAGAAAAGAAAGAAAAAAAAGATAGCAAGCAAGGTTTTCTTGGCAAAGCATCCAGTGTTTTTCTTGGGTTCTTGCTTAGATCAAAATGCTGAAAAGTTTGCAAGTTACCATGTAAAATTTTTAGAACTTCTTCCTCCTTTGAGTATGCCAAAGCAGTAAGGATCCCCTTCAGGTGCCACTAGCACAGAGAGTCTATATTGCCGCTACTCTAGTTTAATAAGCAGGTTCATTCTAAAATCCTGTGTAAGTAGATGCATGCAGCACTGCTGATTTCAATGGAGTAGCCCACATGTAAGACTAGAATTTGGCCCACAGGGTTTAACATTTAAAAAATGTATTACTAACAAACATTACTAGGTATATTGAAAGAGCAGCTTCATGAATCTGCACAAGTGTTTTCTGAAATGGTCTAAAAGAAAGTCTAAAACTTACCACACAAGTCAGGTCTCTTGATACATCCACTAGTTGCTGTGCTACTTGCAAGTCCATTAAAGGCTGCTAAGCCATCAGAGCTGTAAGCTCTTAGGACTGACAACATGTTCATCTGCTTCTCCAGGACCTGTGGACCCTGAACTTGTTCGGGTTTCATCACTCCTTGTGCAGTTTCATGGGAGGACAGAAGATTCTGACTGTGCCACTGCTTTTCTGATGCTTGTGGCAGTGGTGACACGAGCCCTTGTGCTGGCTGTGAGGTGGCTGCACTTTGTATATTGTCACCTCCTTCACTGTTTTCTTTATTTAGGGCAGACAACTGCTTATTCATAATATCTGGTTCTGTGTCAATGTCCTCATCTTCAATGTTTTCTTCCTTGGAAGATTCCATATCCTCAGATGAAGCTATGTCAGAAAGGTCGTCAGTAGCACTTTTATTTACAGAGTCAGAGAGCAAAGTATTTGGGTCATCTTCAGATTGTGTTTTTATTTCAGATTCGTTACTGGTGCAAGAATTTTGCGTTCCTGTGCCAATAACACCCGGATAAACACCAAACTGCTTATAGAAGTCTGATGTAAAATTACAAAAAGTGGATTCCATGTGGCTGGGCCAGGCACCGCTCTTTTGCTCTCCCAGGGTCTCTTTATTTTGTCCTTGGGTCATTTTCTCAGAAGCTGAGTCCAGCTGGCTCAGCATGTTTGAAACCACTGCCTCCTTGCTGGGCTGCACAGAAGAGGGGAGCAAGCTTACTTTGTTAACTGAAGCTGAAGCTTCTCTCGACTGGTCTTTGTTGTTCCCTATGATGTTGTCTTTACGTTTAGCCTTGCCCAGGTGATTGGCCTGGAGGTGCAGAGCCATTAGTTCCATAGATGAAGTTGTAAAGGAACAAAATAAGCAGCCATGCCAAGCAATATTGTCTTGCACAGTAACAGATGAACCTGGGAGGGAGGCTGCATCTGGCCTTACAGATAAGTCAAGAGGTTCATATTGTGACTTCTCTGTTTTTCTCTGTGAGGACTTGCTATTTATCTTTTCCTCACCACCATCTGAGCCCAGAGCTTTTGCTGAAAGTGGATCTGAGAGAGCTTTATCCTTCATTTCTTTTTCTTTCTTCAAAGAACTTAGGACAAAGTTGTCCATGAAAGCTTGCAAAGACCCTTGAAAGTTGACACCATTCCCAACCATGTTCTGGTAAGCACGGCCAAGTTCAGAGAAATGTGTTCCTTTGGAAGATATGTCTGAACCCTTCATGTTTTCGGAAGATACTTCAGATGCCATGCCAGCTGCTTGTCCTTGCTGATCTCCAGACGACAGCATTCCCGACGTCCACTGTTGGGAGACCATGCCACTTCGGAAATCAATACCAGGAAGCCCCTTGAAGGCTCCTCTCAATATATCTGGTCTAATAAACACAGAACTTTTACTTGATGTCTCATCTTTGTGTTCTTGACTTGCAGCCTGCCCAGAGAGTGGCCCTGCTCCATTCTGTCGCTCCCGATGGTGCCGTTCCAAGTGGTATTTGAGGGACGCAGACTGAGTACCAGCATAATCACAATGAGGACACTTGTAAGGCTTCTCACCTATATGCATGGATGAAGAAAAAAATATAAAGAAAGAGAGTTAACTGTACTTTGGTGCAAAGAAAAAAAAACCCAAAACATCAGCATTAGCTCCTTGAAAATAAGAGCTTAGAGCTCATACTTCATTAAAAAAAAATAAAATGTTTTTAATTGAAGACTAATTCATAAACTAGATCTTTCTAAAATGGGTTTCCAGAACGTGGGGCTATTCAGGAATGACATGGTATCTACACACAATTAGCCATCTCTTTCTTAATCTAACATGTAGAAAACTGTTGCAGAATTTAAAAGCTACGATTATGAAAATGAAGCATAACAATTTCAACCACAGTAATCATTAAAAGTACAAGTTCAAAAAAAAAAAAAATAACCCAGAAAGACAAAGAATGTAACAAATGGATGGTTGCAATATTTTGTGTATACAATTGCTGTAAAATTTGTTTAAATTATACACATGGAAACCATTTTTAAACCTAAAATTTTTATGGCACTGTTACGCAAGAGTGAAATGAATGATTTAAGTCTTGCTCTGCAGTAAATCATGGATATAATTAGCAAATGGCATACTGCACAAGTAATTTATCATTATTTGGAGGGCACCATTCCAGAAGGATTCAAAGATCTGCAGACCTACTGCATTGTTTCTAAATAAAGAACTATAAATACGGATTCCATAAAATATTAATATCATTACACTACATTATGATTGCAGCATGTAAGAACATATAGTTAAAATAAAAAGTAGTCAATAAAATAAAAAAAAAAGAAATCGAGTAATAAAAAAGTACAAAATATATTTAGTTTCTGTATTTGAAATTAGCATTATATACTGGGTTTTGCAGTCCTTTAAATTTGTACTAATGGCATTTCTAATGCTCAAGTAGTAAAACGAGTAATTTACCTACCATAAGCTCTCTTCTAGGACTAGCTTGAATAGAGTTTTAAAACATGCAAGATTATTTTAATCAATTAAATATGTATTTTAAGCCCGCACTAAACTTTTATTGTCCTTCCTATACTTTAGAAGAGGTAAAAGATATTACACGCATAATAAATATCCACAAAGACCCATCCAAAAAAAATAAATGTGCATCTAAGCAAATGCACAACCCCATTTTTGCTGAGAACTTGTTCCCAGTGCAGTTTCTTTTAAAGGAAGGAGTGTGGAAATCCTCAATAAAAGTGACAGGAATCTGAAAGATCCGTGAGCTGTCAATATTGCCTATTATTTCAATGAGGGAGCTGAACGTGAAAAATCAACTCTTTATTCTGCATAGCTTTTTTCCCTCCAAATGATCCAAAAGACAAAGGCAAGACTTCTCCAAATGGTATAATGGAAATCTTTGTTTTGAAAAACTTTCTCCACAGTCAAAATGCTATGTAATATTATGTAGTTCACCACACCACCTGGAAAGTTACCCATTTTCAAATAACCTCAACATCTGTCTAAAACAAAAATAAAGGCTTTCAAACTTCTATTTAAACTATGGGTTCAAATGAAAAGCTGGTAAATGCTTGGAAAGATGTTCCTCTCCCTGATTGAAGGAATTTACTAATGAGATGCAACACTAGAACATTCAAATTATCGTACAGGACTGTGTGAGCTGGCTTACTGACCATGAACGGTAGCTGGATATGTGCTGCATTTCAGGTGTGGCTCAGGTGAATGACAAACAGTGGAAATTCTAAATCCATAATTTAATCCTAAAGCTAAAAGGTGAGAGATAAGAGCTTTACATCGACCACATTAAGCGACCTTTTTAGAGGAGAAAAGTGCAGCACCTCAAACATGAGGTGCTCAGCACAGGCACCAATTAGCATGGCTCATGCTTTAGGCCTCACTTCACACAGATTAACGGAACAAAACAGATTCAAACCTTTCAGTGCAACTTCTGAGTCTTCCTCAAACTCCTAAACAAGTTCCGGTCCTCCACCAAAAAGCAGGGACAGGGACTGTGCTTCAGTAAACAGTTCCTACTGGCATGCAAGAATCACTAAACTGCGGCAGATCACACCTGTCTGGACTTCTCTGGTCTCAGGTGAGAGTCTGAGCACACACACACACACTCTTTGCAGGTGTTTCAGGATAGGAACAGGGGGACAGAAGACACTGGCTGTCTGTTTGTTCACATTTCTGCAGAGCTGTTTGCAAGCATGCAAACTGACAGCTGTGAGGCCAGTCAGAACATGGACAAACATTACTGCTGGTTTTACAGCATGTACATAGTGCAGTATTTCTGAGCTGGTTTCTGTTATTCTGACATTTGTTCCACCAGTTACTGTCAACAGTCACTAGTGAACTCTGACACACCTTACATATTTCATGTGTTGCCTAAGTAGCCACACTAGTAAAAAAATAGTATCAGCCTTTATAAAGTTAAATGCTCTCACTTTGGAGTTTTCACATCCCTTAGGTGAAAAGCTCTTCCTCAGCATCTCCCCTGCCTTTATGGAAATCTTTAACACAGTTATAACTTTTTATTCCAATGATAGTTCAGCGTGTGCACTGTACCTCAACTGACACCATCAAAAATTGTTTCAGCATTGCAGGCCCTGTGTCAAACATTGGATAACTGCTTCTGCAGGGAGAAGTTTGTAATATAGGCTGCACTGATATTGATTAAAATCTGTAGGTGCTGTTCGAAGCAGTAAATATATGTAAGTGTGTTAAAATACACCAGAGGAAATACCAGTAACATTTTGTACTTCTGAAGTACCTTCAGTCTAAAGCAATGGGTACAACAACATCCTCTTGTTCTGAATTGCTAAGCCTTGAAGTCATTACATTTTCAGCTGAAAAGCCTCTCCACTAAGTGAGCTTCCTTTTAGCAGAGGAGACTGGGACAGAGCTCACCACCAACACCATAAACATTGGACTGAAAGATGACACTGACTGAGAGACAGTGTGGTAAGTTCAAATCTCTCCAAGCCTTGGTACACTGCTGCCTCTGTGGTGCTCTCACCTCTTGCATGCCTAGAAATGAGATCTAAAGCTGAAGGTTTGAAATTGGACTCAATACGTAGCAACACACTGTGCCACCTTTACAATACATGACTTGCCAAATAACATTGTTCAAAGGGAACTATTCAAAACCTCTTTTCTCTCTTAGATCCAAATATTGGCAGTGATTGCTTTACTTCAAAGCCATCTTAACAGCTATTTTGAGGGCAGGAAAAGGGTGTAGGATAGAGTAAATAATCTTTGAATCTTTTAAATTTAGTTTAAGACCCTGTACTAATGACAAAACACAGTTATAAGGCGCTGTGGGAAAAAACCCAGCCTAACCTCCACCAAACTAACCAAGACCCAAGCCAGTATTAATGGAAAACCCAAACGACTCCTAATTTCCAGGACTCTATCAGCAGCTGCAATAGAATATGTCCAAAGAATACTACAGGGGACAAGAGAGGAAGGCAATGATTCTTATTAGAAGACAACCTGTTGGTGTCTCATACTTTGAGGAAAGGTTTCAGAAAATTCATCCTAGTATAATAACTATGCTGGTAATATTGCCAAGAGCAGTGTCTGGATGAGTTATTCTACACTTAATATCAGTTCACATAAATTAATGTTGCCATACAGGAGTGAGGGAACATGACTTCTTCACAATAATTTTCTGCATTTCATATCCAAGAGTAATTTTTCTTTGTTCACAAAGGCAATGACCATCTCGGTCCTGATAATTCTTTGTTTGCATCCCTGCAAACCTTTTCACAATGGAGTAGAAAGGATATTTCCATGCATACAATTAAAAAAAATACATAAAATCTTACAGAGAATAATTTGTCTTGGCAACATAATCACAGTTCTGATATACCTACCACTTTGGTTTACAAGACACAAGATATCTCACAAGAACCATTTTATATCAGGATACATTTAAACAATAAAACTTCAATGCTGCTTGTAAATTCTGCCCCAAAACTTGACAGTTAACTGGAAACAGACATGCTGCCCAGTAGAAACAGATCTATTTGTATAGTAGGTTGTATAAACAATGCAGATCTGTCACTAGTCCTGCTCAGAACACAGTCTGATCATACAGGAATTCGGCTCGAGGTGGGGAGAAAGTTCTTCACAGAGAGAGTTGTTAGCCATTGGAATGGGCTGCCCAGGGAAGTGGCGGAGTCACCATCCCTTCAGGTGTTCCAAGAGGGGATTGGATGTGGCACTTGCCATGGTTTAGTAGTCATGAGGAGGTCTTGGCTGACAGGTTGGACTTGATGATCTTTGAGGTCTTTTCCAACCTTACTGATTCTATGATTTTATGAATTATCTTCTGTGAGTTGTGCAAGACCACCACAGCCAGATTGTAATAGATCTTAAGGCTAGATGGGGACAATTTTGATCATCTAGGCTGACCTGTTGTACAACACAGGCCAAAGACCCTCCCATGATAATTTCTGCATCAAGTCATAACTAGAATTTGAAACAACATTTACTTGTTTTAGTTTAAACATAGTATGTTTCAGTCACAGCAATGAAGCCTCATTTCTAGCTTGAATTTGTCCAGAGTCTTTTTCCTACTACTGACCATTGCTACATGCTTCCCTGCCAGAATAAACATACCTTCTTAATGAAACAAAACAAACCAAAAAACCTCACAGATTAATCCCTAAGGAAGATACTTGTAGACAGCAGATCAGTTACTTCTTCAACCGTCTCTCACACCTGAACAGAACATCCATCCCAGTTTTTCAATGGCCTTTTATATTACAGGTACCTACTAAAGCTTTGGTCAAATTTCACCTTAGTATCAATCTCACACAGTCCAAGACTGTGTTTATATCCATAGCTACAGCAATCAGCAAACAGTTCATATTCTGTTGCTTCTCTACCACAATCCTAGGCCTGGTTCATCAACGCCTCTAGGATTTGTTCCTTTACATGTCGCTGATTTAAAATTCATGTTCTTGAAAAGACTCCACTTGACTAAGTGACTAATCAGTGTCTCCCCGTGGTTTTTAGCATCTCACCATTTTTGTGCCATTGGTAAATATTATCAACAGTGACTTTATATACTCTTCCAAATAATGATGAAATGACAAATAGATGGAGCTGAAAGCACCGCTGTGGGACTCTCAGTTTATGTGACACCTAATTTCTGTATACTGGTTTTTTTGGGGGGGGGAGGGGAGGATTGTCACATAGAACAAGCTACTTTCAAAAGTCTTGAGAGAAAGTGAGAAAATCAACAAGCCTTACTTTCAAAAAATAAAATTGAATTAACTGTGCTAAGAATTCTTACTTAGTTAACAAATTCATTCTGTAACCTTACCCAAAACTTATGCCAGGATACTCCATTTATAATTTCAAGGGCTTAACATTCTTTTTGGAAATACTAGAATAGCCAGAGATTTATTTTTTTTACTACTAGGAGTGCTCTGGAACTTGCTCTGTGTTCCAAGACTTGGGTTTTTATAATGGACTTTAATGATTTGGAGAGCTCTTTAGACAGGGTTTTAAAGTCTTTATCTGTAAGTTATCCAGTCGCATTCATTCTAAAAACATTAAACTGTAGTGGCCTGTAGCATCACAGCCTCACTACTTCATGGCAGAACTGTATCATTGGAAAATATTTGTGAAAATCATCATGCTTCTTTTTGAGAACAGAAGAGTATTTAGTCTTCAGTATCATGGTTGATAATTTCTTATCCATCTTGTCCAGTGTTAGCAATTTACCGATTGTTAAACCTGCCAGATCTACAGAATTCTATCCTGTTCTCCGCAAAGCTAATAGGCACAGACATATTTTTACCATTACTTTTAATTTCCATATCAAATCTCTGTACTTCTTAAATGTCTTTGTATGTTTAGTGCTGTAGGCTTCTTTATTCGATTTCATGCTTTACATGCAGCTTCTTTAAAATCTGTACTGCACCCACTATACATACCCCTTCCCCACTGATTGTCCCCCTCCTTTGTAAATAAGATTTCTCAAGGGGTTTGTTTGAGGAGTATGCCCCTCTGCTCCTCAGTACAGTGGGGGCTATGCATGAGTACAAGAACCCCAATACTGAATGCTGTGGCAGCCAGCAGTGGGGTTTTGACAGTCGCTCAGGGACAATGTCAGCTGCAATTTGATCCTATACATTTCCAAACAAGCTATAGTTTTCTTTCATGCAAAGCAAATGAAATCAAGCATCTTATAATTCCAGAGAATACTGCTTAATGAAAATATTGAAAACATTTTACAGCACTTTTTATTTTACCATTGAAACAGTTATTGATAACCTATTTTATCCATTGTGCAGCAGATATTTTAGAAATGAATTGCTGTATGGTTTAATTAGTTCATTATTATGCCTATTCTTACATGGTAATTTCTTTTATCATTCTAATCATTCACTTCATACTTTTTAAACCAAATGGAATATCAAAGGTTCTGTAGGATTATTTTTGGATCCTGCACATGTTTCACCACACAATTAATCTGTTTCTCAGAAATACTAGTTAACTTCTCTTTACTACTTTCCTTTACTAGTGATTTTTCTCTATTATATAAGCTGAAACTACCCCTATCCTGTAAAAAGGCAGACTTTTGATGCTTTTGACTCAGTTTATTAAAGATTTTATCAATTGTGCACCAGGCATTATAACAAAATATTGTAATTTTTATAAAGTTTTATAATTGAATATTTTCCTTTATATCTCATCTGTAATATTTATTTAGTCTTTTTACATATCTTTACTTAGTTAAAATGCAGGGAGATAAATATGGTTGTTACTTTGCAGGGAAGATTCAGTACATTAATATAAACTGTACACTAATTCCCCCAAAGCCTATATATATGTTGTAAACCTGAAGACTTTTTACACAGCTGCTTATTGCTAAACAGTGCCTTGTCCAGAAGGGGACAATCTGTGTCTCTAATTGCTGTCACTGAAGCTGAGATTCATTATGTGACTTTCCCATTAAAATGTGAGCATTAATTTGTATAATGAAATATCACCCACTGCAGTGTTCATTAGCCATGCCCTACTGTATACTGCACATTGTTAGCTACCTAGAAACTGTAGTTAATTTCACTAATGGATATTTCCCTACTTAGTGTTTGGTAGGAAATTTATACTGTAACATTACCTCTTAAACTTTTAAGGAAATTTAAATTCAATCAATTATTTTCAACAAAAGTTTGGGATGTCATTAAGACAGGAGAAAAAGCATGCTGTACAATGTTAAGGATGGGAAATCTGGAGAAATCTAGAGAAATGAAAAGTCCTTTTAGTTCATCTTAGAAATGTAAGAATAAAGGATGTTCAATACCAAAATTGTCTCCTCTTGGAGCACACATACCCATTTTCCTTAATTATTCATATTGCTCATCCCACTACAAGCGCCTTCAGAGAATGGCAACAGGCAGTCTTTTTTTAGGAAGAAAATGTGAATTGAATTCATTTAAAACAGCACCATTTTTAGTGTATTTCATCAATTCATCTAAGCAACTTTTAAAATTGGCTAGTCACATTTCCAAGGGGAAATGCCGTAACGCTGTAACCGCACAGAACGCAGCTAATACATGAAAGGTGTGCGTCAGACACATCGTAACGTACCCTCAGTCAGTGGCCACAGCCCTGCCAAGTTTTTAATTGCTGCCCCCTCTTCCTTAGACTTCTGTTTAGCACAGCCCAAACCTTCTTCAGGGTTCTACTCTACTCATGCACATTGCTCTTTCTTCATCACTCAAGGGTTTTAACTGAGCCAGTCATACTGGGAACATACCTGAACACATAATGACGATACACACCCAAACTGGTCTAAATCTGCCATAGCTTCTGAATGCTAACACATTCAGAGGTGCTGGAGCTAATCTGAAACCAGTCCCTACTTAATGTGTCACTTGTCAAAGGAAGGGCATAAGAAATTTTAATTTTTCACACAGTTTTTCACACTTAATTGTTTCTGTGCCGTCCAAAAGGCTAGGGCTGTAAAGTAAAACCTGCACCCATTTATTTGATTTCAGTGGGAACTGAGAGTGCTCAAGAACATAAAAAAGATGCTCAGATGCCTGAATAAAGGAATCTTAAATTTCTGCCCCCAGAGGGGAGAAATGGAAACTCTGGCAACATCTGTATATGGCACATTATGGATCTGAGACACTTTGACGGTTTTCTTTTTTCAGAAAGTCTGAGGATCTTTAAGCCTTCTCTATTATAATCTTCTCAGCTGTATTATGTAGTATTTTATAACCAGAAAGCTGAGTCACAAAGTGACTAGTCAACTACATGTCTACTATGCCCTACTGGTGCATATACATGCTTTGTCTTTGTTTCTGCATCTCTTCACACAGTGAGTTTGTGAGTTGAAGTACATAAGCCTGAAGAAGCAGGACCATACAGCCCATCTCTATTCACTGGTCAACATAAAGAGTCATCTGGGAGGGCTACAGGAGTTCTGTTTGTCCTCTCTAAGTGCTGAGTCTCTAAATTATTTTGCCCTGTGAGCCCTAACTCTCTTCTCTCAGGGTTGTACTAAGGAACTGTGTCATCATTCAAGTGTTTTATAGAGCAAGAAAGAGGAGAAACTGATTTCACGTATTTCTGCCCTTTTCTTATAGTATGGGAACAATCAGAAATTGTATCTTACTATCTTCCCCATAAAACTCTTCCTGGCTGAATATCATTGAATTAGATAAGAACAAAACTCCTCTGCAATTGGGTGTTGGGACTCCACTAAGCATGCTAAATAAAACCCTGAATTTTTTATTTCCCTTCAGAAGCTTAGAATATGATAGCAAACTGCACGGAAACTGAGACTCAGCGTGAAGAAGGTTGTGACAATGAAATATCCAACAGAAACAAGAAGAAACCCAATCCACCAGCTAATTCTTTTAAAACAGAGCACAGCTTCCTCCTCTTGTTGAGGATTTAACAGCTTCTCTAGGTTTTTTTGGGCCAATTGCCACAGCAGCACCTCCTGGCTGGATCAGATTTTGGGTCTTGTCTTGGCACGTGTACCAAATCAGCCTACTCGTGTGCCTCCAAACACACAGATGTTCAAAGAAACCTGACTTCTGCTGAACTGCTTGAGCTCATCTCTAACAAACAGGTGCTGTGAGAACAAGAACAGTAATTGAGTTAATGTAGTGGAGAAACAGAGTAAAGTGTTTTTTATCAGTCAGTTATATGATCCAGGCATATAATAAAGACAGAGTGTGACATAAAAGGCAGGAAACTGTCCCTGATAAGTATGAGCTAACCCATATTTGTTTATTTATTGGTATCTATTACATCATTTCCATTTACAGCAAAGGAACTTAATTTTTATTTAATAACTCCAGTAATTTACCAATTTA
Organism: Picus viridis; assembly: GCA_033816785.1. Taxonomy (NCBI): domain Eukaryota; kingdom Metazoa; phylum Chordata; class Aves; order Piciformes; family Picidae; genus Picus; species Picus viridis. Next base: position 7,579,782 of record CM066591.1, on the reverse strand, counting down.
CATTTTTATAATATTTATTAGGATTATTTCCAATATGTAAAACATTGTTCCATTTAAGCATACTCTTGTCATTATTTACAAATACTTTGTTCTTAACCTAATGAAAACTGATCTTTATCTACTTTAAAATTATACTGCTTTTTTTTTAATATATTGCAAATGTCTGTGTGATGCTTTCTCCTTTTTGTTTTGTTTTGTTATTTTATACATGGTTCATTTTTTTCTTGCTTTAATTTCATTTAGTCAGTTTTAATATGCACATTTTATGGAATATGTCTATTGTAATTAATTTACTTTCCATTAGTTCTAAGCCACAAATACCAATGTGCAATCACCGCCATCTTTAAAACAGGAACAAAATGGCCACTATATAATAAAGCAAAGGAAGAGATAGGCATCCTCAGGTTATTTAAAAAGAATTTTTCTTTGCATCTCCAATAGTAAAAATGTCAAACTGTTTACACCTTATAGTTACAAGATTAGGTCTGTGGACAGGTTGGACTTGATGATCTTTGAGGTCTCTTCCAACCTTGGTGATTCTGTGATTATTTTCTAATAAATTAGCCACCATGTATTTATTTTTACATTAAAGAGGATACTAATAGGGTCTTTACTTTTACAAAGCCTAGCACATGGAAAAATTTATTCCTGCCCTCAATGGTTTGCAATCCAACCAGACAAAACTATATCAGAGTGCCAAGTTTTAAAATTCAGATCAAATCAGTGTTGTATACTTGCACTGCACAAGTCAAAGAAATAATAACAGAAATAGAATGAACAAATATTGATTCTCATCACAACAATGACATTTTTTTTTCTTGAAGTGTTTTTTGGCCCTCACATTCAGTTTTCAAAATTGCCCCCCCCCCATTTGCAAACCTAACACCAAGTACTGACTCTGTGGAAGCACGTAGGAGACACGTAGGAGAGTCATGAATGCTGATTTTGGGAGAGAGAAGAATACTGCTTATCTGGTACTTTAGTGAATTAAAAATTGAGTTTTTCAAATAGGAGGTACAACTGGAAAGTATTTCTCCATCCTGTAAAATTCTGAGATTCATTTTAAATGGTTTAAAAAGAAAATGACTCCAAAATAACAACGACCACTATGTCTGTCTCCAGAGAGAAGTATCCTAAATCTTCCAGTTTTGCATACTTTGCCAAAGCCTGCTACAGTATCTTATTGGCCATATACAGAATACCTAGTGATGTCAATAGGACCTGAGGATATCATCATTGTATGTCAGACTTTAAGCATGGATATAGAAAGTCTTCTTAAACATGTATTGTGTCTCTACATGAACCTTACCATGCACATGTGTACTTTAGGGCAAACAAGGCGTCATAATTTAAGTGGAATGGTTCTAGTTTACTTGTATTGAGAGCAGTTCACACAGCAGAATAAAGTGAGAATCCAGACCAGAAGTTAAGTCTCTGTAGGGCGTAAGTGCTGTGATTGTTACTAAAATATAACATGGTAAGTTTAACCATGGTGCAAAATAGGGTAAGTTTTACTACTTACAAGTACTAAGTTGGATGAGTTCTAGTGGAAAGGGGAAAAAAAGAAAGGAAAAAAAAGGCAGAACCATTAAGCTGTTGTATTCATATGACCAGTGAGAGGTTAAAAATGAGCATGCTAAATGGAACAAAAATAGTAACTCTGAGAAAAACATACAGTCTCCCTAAGCAGATGCAAAGGAAGGCCTTTGAAGCAGTTAGTATAACTAAGTCTGAAACCAATAGGCTTATGCCTACTGAAGAAGGGTAATTGAAGGAAACAGTGATGAAGCAGAGGAGGAGACAGAAATAACCTCAACTGGGAAAAGATGATTCTATTAAAGTGTTTTTTATCCAGCAACACATTCCTTGTGCTTTTATTTAAGACTGTCATATATCTTTCTCAAAAGACTCTCTCCAACTAATGAGTCCAAATCTACACTGGGAATTAAAGCTCCTAGCCACATATTACATTAACCCACACACACACACACATCACATGTGTCGACAGTGCTCCACTCACTTGATCCTCTCACCTGTATGTATTCTCAAGTGGACCTTTAAGTGATGTGATGTTCTGAAAGTTTTTCCACAATATGGGCAGTCTTTCATGGCAGAACCAAGGCTCCTGTCTCTCAGTAAAGCTGGCTGCTGGACTCCTACAGATCTCCCAGCTTCTTCTCCAATGTCTGCAACACAGAAATGTTCTCACATCACTTCAGCACATGTCAGAAGTTGTTCTCACTAAAACTGCTAACACAACACAAAGTTAAACATGTCAATACTACACCTGTCTATTTCATTCTTTAAATCTGACAGAATGCTGACAATTCATGTATTTTCTTGTTATTGTCTTAAATTATTTCATCTTTCCTATCATCATTTTAAGCAGCATATGGTACCTTTATATTGAACTGAATTATGCAAGAAAAGAAACAGCTGTGTCAGCAGCTGGTTTGATTTCTTCTTTTGCTTAGCTCCTATTAATTTTTCAAAAAAAAAAAAAAAAAAAAAGTTTTAGATTGCTGTTTTGTCAAATCTACTTAATTTGTAAGTATTGTGAAAATCTCTATGCTACTAGAGGGAAAAAGTTTGCATTAGTATATAAAAACCTCCTAAAGCAACAGAGCTGCAGTGATGGAAAGGTCCAGCAGCAGTAGCAATGTCTACACACAAAGCTAATCAACTCACTTCTGCACTGGAGTTACAATACACAATCTAGTGAGTGACCAAGTATTATGGGAAAGGCGATGAAATTGCTCAGAAGAGGAGGAATTCCTTCCCTCTCGCACCCATAGCTCCTGAGGTTTATCCTTCAATGTTCACAACTACACTTACTCTTTGCAATATAATACAAAGGGTGATATTCCAGGACATCTCTTCTGTTTCCTGATATGAAGAAACAGCCATTCTCGGCCATCTCAAATAAGCTGCTATTATCCAGGCAGGCTATGAACAAAATAACTCACAAAAGACTGACATGAAATTTGCAAAAATGTAGGACATTTTAAAGAGTCATTATTCAATCTACACAAGGCTCATCTGTCATCTTGCACTTGCAGGGTAACGCAATATCGCATGATATGTAGCAATTCAGAAGTACCATGGCGATTGTTGACATTCTGAACTGGGTTTACACTGCTGGCACACCACAGAGGTGCAATACACATGGAAATACCATCACCCCTATGCTAAAGCCGAGATATCTGGGTTATAGAGATGGGGAGCACATAGTTAAAATCTGCGGGCAGAGTCTTGATAATTTCAACCATAAACTACTGACTAAAAATGTTCTGTCTTTACCCATTTGATATGTAACCAAAGCTGTCAGGAAGCACAGCACAGTTTACACAACATTGCCTTTTAGATGGAAGTGATAGGACAGAAGAAAGATTTAAACATTTGGTTCTAGCAAAAACTATTCTCACAGTAGCAGAAACCCAAATACCACCTTTCTGAGAAAGGTAACACCAACAGGCATTTCATTATTTATCATCAAATGGTCCCTCTGAACTACTTTGCTTCAAGCTGGCAGAAGGGGATGATAGAGTAATTAAAAAAAATTAAAATGCTTTTCTTAGTCACGTGTAAGCAAGGTATTTCTAGTTTTCAGAAGGCAAAATCTGATGAGTTTTCACATCACATTCTTGTTTAACATCTTCTGATTGTTCTTAGACTGCAGAATTAAAGCACAATACATAAGCTAGAAAGCTAGTAGCTGTCATTTTGAATTATTCACAAGTATGCAAAGTGACATACTGCAAGAGTTTATTTTGTCCTTAGGAGTCCAGGAACACACATATAGGTGCTAGTCTAGCATTCTAGTCTCCCTAAGGAGTGTAGATTTTCCCACTCTCTACTCCTCAAAAGTTGTATATAATCATGTCCTAAGCTGCTGCTGGAAAAAAGAAAAAAGAATTCCTGAGTGCAAAAAGATTTTTGTGAAGTGTAAACCACAAAATGCACAATGACAAATGGCAGGGTTTTATCTTAGTTTTCAATAAATACTATATGAGCATTATAGATAAATATATAGATAAAGCTAACAAGCCACTCAGGAGGAATTTACCGAGTAAGTCTACGAGTTATGTTTTGCTATATGTCACTCTAAATGATGGCCTGTTATCCATTTGCCTTTTATCTTTCTATCTAGAATATGTGTGGCCCAATAAAAAAAGAATAAATTTGTAAGATAAACAGCTCGCTTTGCAGATTTAAGAGTCTAATTTTCACTTTACACAAAATTGAATTTTTTCAAGGCAGCGAGACGATGGAGTTTACTCTAGCACTAATCCCTCTGAAAAAGCAAACTGAAAACAACAATGAAGCAAAGAAAGATGTGGGTGGTCTGAAGAGTTTTCTTTTAGATTTAAGTAGACATACAGTAGATAGCTCCAAAGGCTTTACTCCAACCGGGGCCTTACCTTGAAGAATTTTTCTTCCCACAGTGAAAGCATTCTTAAGACTTTAAAGCTGGGCTGAGGGGTTTTCTTTTGAATTCCTCTGCCTACAAAGCCCACCGAAGCACTGGAGGCCATCACTACCTGAATGAGCAGCTTTACATCTAAGTTCTTTTATTTCAAAGCATGAAAAGATATGTTCAAGGCTGCCGACTCCCCCGTCGAATGCCACCACAACTTCTTAGTAGAGCCCAATTTGCCAAATTGTACCTAATTGTCGAGGCACTTAAGTTTAAAATGTGATAACTTTAAAATGCATTTAAGTCTCACTGACTCTACTACTAAGGGTTGGGTGTTTTTTCATATACTGAGTGTCCTAAAGCAACCTATGGAAAGGTAAGGGGAGGCAAGGGGAAAGTGACACAGAAAAAGAAGAAGAGACCAGCGAGAAAACGTTACGAAGCAGACTCATAAATACAGACTACATCAACAGTAGTGTAAGCAGGCAATGAAAAAATCTTCAGCTCTACCAAAAATCATGTGTTCTATACTTCTGATCCCTTTATCCTCCTACTGAGACCCCCTTCCTAAACAGAAACTCTCAGTTCTGTTAAATTGTGCAAAACTGTAGTAATGTTTCACAGACCTGCAGAACTAGTATTAGCCCCAGCAAAGTAATTTAATTTATGATTTACTTGAGATTTGAGCTATGGGTTTGGGGCTGCTCAATTCCAAGGATAAAAGATCAGGAAGGAAAGAAAACAGTTACTTATCTCACAGCCATTGTGGTTTACTGAGTTATGTGGTCTACATGACGTGCCCTTGATGCACATGAGATTAGACTGCTTTTTTTGCTATCTGCTTTCATTATTGGCAAGTCCACGTCCTGAATGTCTTCCTGCCCATCCTTACCTTTCCCAGTTTGAGTGCAGGAAATAACAGAACAGAGTATAAAATATTTTATAGATGTACATGATAGATGTAAGGCTTCTGAGCCTTGTGTCAAACTTACTGTTACTGAGCTTTCCTTTCACTTTGAAAGCAGCTTTTCACAGCAAAAGTTATGGGCAGAAGTGCAAAATGAAACATTCAGTTCCATATATAAAACCATTCTTACTGTTGGTATAAGGAGAAGACAACAGCTGTGAGACCTCCAGCTGTGATGTAGGCTGTACCTGCTTGACCAGCAAATTCTACTCTGTGGGGACAGGACACAAAGGAATTCAGCCATGAAACAGCTTCTGGGCTGGTATTACAGGGACCTCTCTTACATACCATGCCTCAGCCACACTTTAAAACTGTGCACATGTTCTCACCAGACAAACGCAAGGAATGAAAGTTTGCTTGAACGTTCATGTCAGAAGGTGGCAATTAGCCATATACCCAAAGAGCCAACTTGGCCAGAATGCAAGCAAATCTATTTGCCACACAGACTGAAATTAAAGTTAACCAATACAAAAGACCAGCATTTGAAGAAGTAGCCCTTCTTCAGACAGATGCCCACTTCTCATAAGAGGAGAGACAAAAAGCCACCACTCCTCACCTAGCACAGGGGTGACCCCATGAAGCAGGCTGCCTTCACATCCCTGCAGTACCTGGAAAGGAAATTTCCCAAATGCCAAATAATCCCAATGAACAATTTTGAGCCAGGAGGTCTTTTACAGTAGCAGGTTAAAAGAAAGTGAGAAACACAGTGAACCATTTTTCACAGCAGAAATCTTACTAGGTATCAGAAATTATCTACCCTGAACTGAGCCAGTGCCACAGCTGGCAGTGCTCTCAGCACACAGATAGAGATGCTACAGGGGCACAATGCCAACTTCACTAGATATTTCTAGAAAAGACAAGAGACTTAGGTGGATAGTGGATGTGTACTCAACACAGAAGCTATCTAGGCATGAAGAGGGGGAAAAATAATTATTTGAAATATGTTCTGTATGATTGGTCTACCTTTCTGGCACGAGTCTAAACATGATTAGAAAAGGATTGAGTGCTTTTGTAAAACGGAACCTGTTTACAGGTGGTTAGGCAGCAGCACTGTCCTCAGTCACGTCAGAAGCCAAATGTTCAAAGGTGAATCTACATACATGTACCATAAATTTTACCAGAGTATTTACTTACTGTGTGTATGTGAAGGCGCAGGGATCCACAAAGAGATACTTTCATGTTCAAGGCAGCTAAATGCAGCCCTCACGCAGACTAAATTATCAATGAATTCAGCTGGAATTTGTCAACACAAGGATTGCCAAATTAGCCAAAACCAGGCAATCACATGGAAAAGGTAATCATCTCACAAAATAGGTAATCAGACTTACAAGTATTTGTTTGCTCTTGCACGTTTTTCAGACATTATTAAAAAGCCCTTTGAAAATGTGGCCAGAAGCTTTTAAAGCAGCACGTAATCCCAGGCTGCCATGTATTCCTGGAATTCCAAACATTTGTAGCTCTTTGGAACTGCCTGTAAAGTTACTGAAATATGGTGCAATGAGAAGTGGTAGTGACCATGGGTACTTTTTGATGATTGTAAACCAGCCAGATTAGACAGACAGGAAAAATTGTATCCTGAATTTTATATACAAGAAGGGAGTTGGAAGATAGTCAGTGTGTTAATCCTGTCACTACCGCCACCTTTATGCAAGTATGACTGGACTTGACCACCTCATTCCTTGGGAAGCAGTATAAGATAGGTGGCTTCTAGGAAAAGATGCTTTACCTTTTTTGCCTATTCCTTAGGGAAAGCTTTAATAATGTTGAAAATAGTGGAAAATAGGAATATAATTAGGGATATAATTCACCTATTTTTCTAGCTACCTGAAGTAGCTCAATTAGTATGTTTTGATGTAAATGAGAACAGAATCTGGCCCAGATTTGAAATTAGAATCCTATTAGCAGATGTCACTACACTTTTTTCCTAGTGAAGTTTATGGCTTAAAATGACAATCTAGTATTACTAAATATTACAGCTGTATTTTAGGCCTCCGGAAAGAGTTACTAATGTCTTAGATCAGGAACAACTTGCTGTCTCTATTGTTTCATCAAGGATTTAGGTTTTATAATGACCATATATGGGAATCTTAAACTGTTAGGCATTAATATGGATTGGCAGAGAATTTGTTTAAACAGAGAGCTATTTTAGAAGAGAATTGGAAAGGAGGCCTACTAGTGAGAAAGCAGCATTCACATTGTTTGTATTGTTAGGAATAGAGATTATACCAAAGGTTTCACTGGTAAAAAAAGATACTGCTTCTGACATCAGACTTCCCACTTAGCTCCCAACCACACAGGCAAACAAAAGGCACAAACTGCTCTGCCTCTGCTACTGATTAGTGTATTGGCAGTTTCAAATGTAAAATACAATTTAAATTAAAGTGAAGGGAAAACGCATATATGAAGACTTGTAACATTGAGAAGGGGGCAAATGGCAGCCGCAGCCAATAGTGGGCCACAGGGGAGCTACCTAGGCATTACTTCAAACAGAAGAGAAAGGGAGTCAAAGTATTCTAAGCAGTTTCTTAGTAACTGGTAGACTTGGGGGCAGCACTCACACCTTAAGCCTGTACTCATGCCACATTTCAAGACTGGTGGGTTTCACACCCCATGGGTGCAAAACACTGCATGCATACAAATGCTGGCTCTCTCTCTCAATGCTCTCCATTCTGAGAAGCATGCAAGAAGCTGGATATGCTGCACAGAGAGACATCAATAGACAATTAATCAAAACTAAATTTTTGTTCATCACAAAATGTTTCTTATCCTCTTTTTTTAAATCAAATTCTTAGCAGAGATTTTGTTTGGGAGTTTAGCAGTCTTACTTTTCAAATTGTTCTAAACCTCTAGAACAAACACAGTATCCGAGTACATCATTTTAGCTGCCTGATGTGTTTGAAGAACTGTGACCAAAAGACACAGAAAATTAGATGTAGTACTTTAAAAACAGGGTTTGTTACTTGCCATTAATTCACAGAGCTCAGTTTAGACTGAAAACTAAGCATATTGTGGGGGGAAAGAGTTGTGGGGTTTTTTTTGAGACTATTTGTTGCATGAGACCTTTCTAACTGTTGTGTGGTTTTGTTGTTTTTTTTCTAAAAGGAGGAAGACATCTTAAGCACCTTACAATATCTTTCATTTATCAGTTGGTTGGCAGAAGGAATCTCCCAGATGAACATTGGCCTGTGTCTTTCTCTTTAACCAGCTGAGTGATCCAAGCTTTTAATAAAGCTGTTCCAATTATTGTAAAAGTCATCTAGTACCTTATAGCCACAAATATTGACAGTTTATTGCACAACGCATTCATGACATTTGAAGGTCACATCATACATAATACATACACTTTTATAAAAGTGTCTGGAACAAAGAGATACATGATCAGCAATTACATCTTACCATTTGAGGGTAGGATTTTATACTTGTTGAAAATGAAATACTATATGAAATGCAAATCGTTAATAAAACACAAAATAGTTCATTTTCTGCATTTATTGTTTTATTAATCAGCAATACTGAGCTCAGCTGTACAAAATCAACAGAATGCAGTCCATGCCCCAAGAAGATTACAGTTAAATATCATTAACCTGCCAACCATCTCACATATTCTTAGCTCAGCATGAGAAGAAAGTAAGATTAAAACTTTAATCTCGCTCCTGTATACCTCTCCAGGCCTACTGAATTCACTGAAACTTCCACACTTAGATTTGAATCAGGGTCTTAGCATATTATTGAAATATTATTTTTGATAAAACTGAATCAAAATGAAACTGAAAAGAAGGCTGAAGAATTATTTTTTTGTTAATATATGCACATGCAGGGATGTCAAACTCCTTCAACCTCTTCCAGTGCTCACGACTTTTAAGGCCATTCTAAAATCATACCCACACACCAAATGGTATAATTAAAAGGTGTTAAGTTACAATTTATGCAGTCAGACCTGTGCACGGTCCTTCAATGAACTCAACAAACAAGAGAAATACACAAAGCATGGCCATAAGACTGCTTTGTCTTTGGTTAAATGGTCTTCATCTTTCTGGAATCGCCACTAGATCCTGGACCCTCCAGCTACCTAATGAGGGCTGAGACTGTAGCAAATGGCCACAAATGACTACATCATTCCCCCTATTTTTGCTGGTTTGTTTTAAATTATGCTATTTTCTTTCCTAAGCTTTTCACTTATAAGACTCTTCTACCACCCAACAGCTTCACTGTTTTTTCAGTTCTTTTACTTCAAAATCATGGATTTGAAAACCCACTTCCTCAATTTGCCTGCATAGATCAAAGCACTTTTGATCCCAAATAATTGATTTTGCCAGATGAAGTTTATGAAATTCCACTAGACATGTATAAACATTCCACAGGAAAAGTGAATGCTTTGGAAGAGGATGTACTTCATCATTTATCAGAACAATGGGTCTGTGTGAAATCTTGAACATAACGCTAGTTGCTAACAGTCACAAGCTCAGAAGTGCGTATCTGAGCTGCCAGAACACCTGATTGTACTTCTCTGTCCAGAATATGTATCTCCACAAGTTAAGCAGGTATTTGTTCTTCTTGATGAACAATGCTGGACTTAAATACGTACTCTTGGATCTTTCCCTGGTATTTCACCAATGATCTTTGTCATCTATCCTCAAAATTTACTCTGGTGTTCATTTATTTTCTGATAGGAGCCTAAGCTCCCAAACCTTCCATACATCATACTTTCCAGAATTTCCCCTCCTTTTCTTAAAACCAGCTTAGAATAATTCTGTACTTCTACAAATTGCTCATGCCAATGGCACTTTGTGATTCTCCTGTAAGCCTGTCTCGCTAGCTCTCTTACCTAAGCCCCTGACTCACCTGTGTTAGCTTTGATTCTGTCATATAGATTTGAAATGGGCGCTTGATTACTGACCAGAGAGGACAAGATCTTTCCACACTTCATACAGATTGTTTACTGCTCTTGGAGAAAATTCCAGTGGGGAATCTAAATAGAGAAACTATCCAACTGGACCATCTTTTGGATTTGTATGTGTTATTTGTAGGCAGGTGTTCAGGTACCAGATGGCCTTAAAGCCCACACTATTCAGGTTATAGCAGCTTCTACAGGCTGTCTGTATCATATTCCCATCTCTGAGATTTGCAGAGTGGCTACATGGAGCTTGATAAACACTTTTACCTAGCATTGCTCTCCTGATGCCAAAGCTAGATCAGATATCCAATTTGGGAGAGCTGCCTTACAGTCCCTCTTTAATTAAGTACTCCTGATCTCCCACTCCTGGGATGGATTGCTACTGCTGATTAAGCTCCAGAAGTAAGGATCTGTGGAGGCAATTTCATGAGGGAGAAAATGAAGTTGCTAGCTAATCAACTAAAATAACCATTAACTGGACTTCTGTGAATGAATATATTGCTGCCTTCTTGCTTCCTGACTTACTGTTTCTTCCACATGTTAGCATCTCTACATACCTATAAAGCAAACAGGTAGGGTTTACTTCATGATGGCCTCTATCTTGTTCCTAAACTACATGTGGGACCAAAAAGAATCATTTGGTACAGTATACAGGCTACATTATGAAGAAAATCCAAGATGGTGTCAGTAAAGTGTAGAAAAGATGGTGAATCTGGGTGGAAGGCAGTGGCATTGAAGATATTTTCTCTAGGTTCTTCCCATATGTCCAACAAAGCAGAATCCATGAGACTTTAAAACACACAAATTAGCTCCAAACTGCATTTACTTTTCAAAATCCATTTATATATTTTAAAACATTTGTATGGAAATATTTAATAACTACACCAGACAAGCCTCCCCCTGAGCTGCTGGGCTTAAACAAATCCAAAACCCAAGCAAATAATGTTTTCAAGTCAGAACCACAGACTTGCCTTCATTATAAGTAGCTCTCAGGGCATCAGGCATCATTGGAGACGGTTTTGCATACTACTGATTAAGAAAACCTCTTTTCATTACTATTATCACAGGGTAGCAATATCTGTGCTGATAACAGGTCATCAGATTTTATAAAAATTCATTCCAATGAAGAAAACCATGAATTATTTTAAATGGCACAGGAACTTCTTTCTGTAGGCACCAGTAAGAAATAAGGCAACAATAGAATCAGCCACACAAAAACAACTGCAAAAGTACCCAAATCACTAACTTCCCACTCAACAAAATGAGAAAGAAATAAAGACAGTCATCCCATTTACAGACTACTGATTATGGAGGTGCTGACAGAGTCTCCAAAAAGTGAATAAAATCATGGTGTGTGTTACAACATTTGGACAGACTACGATAGCACAGGCTTCTCCAGTATCTGTATTTTCTTTCTTTTTACTTTCCAATGCTGCCTTCAAACTAAATGAATGCTTTGAGCTAAAACAAATACCTCTCTAAATAGGTTTGCTCCCATTTAACATCTTTGGTACATGCCACTTCAGTATAATTTCCAACTTCTTTCCCCATTTCACAAAAAAAATGAGCTGTACTTATGAGCAACTCTGAACTGCTGAATCTTTTTCACTAGCATCCTTTCTCTACAAATAAAACATGTTAATTACATGAGTTTTGCTAACCAAAAATATTGATAAAGTTCATCACTTGAAATCTCGAGAAGGGATCCTTTAACTGTTTAGGGTTGGGATTTTTTCCCTCATTGGTTTAACAGTGTGCTGTGGGCATACTGAGCCCACGATGCCCAAAGCCATGATACTGTATCAATGGGCTCATTTTTTTTTTTCTATAATAATGATGCATCTTAAAGAGTCAACCTGTATCCATGTTTTGTAAAATAGCCTTAAAATGCACTGAAACTATAACATGGTATTTATTGGCTATAAAAATATGAACTGCTGTCTATGGAGCTCTTATAGCAATAATCCAATTTCCCTTTTCTACTACCACAAATACTTTAATTTTTTTTTTCCACCTGAAGTATCCTGGTCAAAACAAAAGAAGAAATACTATTTTGAACACTCTCCTCTGATTTAGCTGAGCGTGTGGCTATAACTGGTTTAGGCATAGGCTTCAGTATGCTGGAATGATCCTGAAACTAATTTTGCATGTGTTGGAGTTGGACCGTGGCCATGCACGTCAGTATGCTGGAACAGAGTTATCTAAATCCTGAGCCTTATTTTACATGTGCTGGTGTTGGACTGTGGCCCTGCAATCTTTTAGGTCTCCATCTGCAGCTATCAAAGCCAGGGTGTGCCCAGCCACTTGCTACTGCTCACTGCTTTCCTTCCACAGGAAAGCTACAGGCTCTCAACCGCCCTCCCACACATTGGTGTGACTGGGAGCACTTCAGAGTCCTGGCAGGTCTCATCAACCTTCTTCTAAGGCCTCTTTGCTGCCATGGCTGGCCTTTTGCAGCACATCACGTTTCTTATATCACTATAACCCTGGATAGTTATCAAGTCCCACATCAGTGACAAGAAATATCAACCTCTCCGACAGATGTTCCCCCAGATTCAGTGAGTTAATTCCTCTTTCAACACCACGCAAAACAGCCCACTAACTTTAAAGCAAGCGATAGAGACCACAGCTCCCAGCCTGACAGTGCTTTCCCTGATACCACCCACCAAAGTCCAGTCTAGTCAGAAGCTAGCAGTTGTTTTCTTCTGGGGAAGAGGGTATGAAAAGATCAGGCACTTAGAAGATACGTTCCTTCAAAAATGCAAGACTGGCTGCGTACAAATCTGGAACACCAACACAGAGGCAGTAACAGGCACTCAGAAAAGCTAGGGTAGTTGTACAAAGTATTCCACACCCCCTAAAATGAACTGGTAACCTTGAGGGACCTACAGCCACAAAGTTTTTGCAAGCCTCCTTTCACTTATTTACAGTTCTTCCAAATTAATCCACCAGAAAATACACATTTTAACTCATTGGGAGCATCTACAAAATTAGGAGATAATCTGGACTGAATTATCTGCGAGCACATTTCTCTATCAGAAATTAATCACATATTGTCTCTGTGGAGCCTGCCAAACCGAGGAAACAACTTCACTCTAAGGTCAAAATTAGACATTCAAATGAAGATCAGGCATTCTTCTGTGACTGGACAGACAAGTTAGCTTACTGTCAGCATCAGAGATCGAGAGAGAAGGAGGATTGTTCCATCTCTTTACTTATTAGCAATGCACCTTCTTGAAACTCCAGTGGTAAAAGAGATTCAAACCCCAGGTAGTCAGCATGCACAGGCGCACCTTTTGTTTAATAAATAATTCAACCATGTATTTCTTTTTAATTTAAAAACGGTCTGACTGCACAGTCAACAGAGTGAACTAAAGTTGGCAAAATACAGTGCTGAAAAATTAAAAAGTGTGTTCAAGGCCTTATTCATTTGCCTCACACATATTGGAGAGACAGGCTGCGCTGAAGTTTTACCTTTTTTTTTTTCTTTTTTCTTTTAAATTATACACATACACATGATGCTCACTTGATTTTGAAAGCTGCCTTGCCCTGGAGTTTGTCTCTCTCTCTATGACGAGCGCAGCAGCTACTGCTCCTTTACCTCATGAACATCATCAGAAATTCAGATAAAATGTTCTCAAGAGCTCCTTTGCCACGCCTGCGAGGGCCAGACTTAACTACTGACCATTTTGGAAAACAGAAATACTGTAAAACATTCTGGAAATATTCACGCCATCAACTGCATGATGGTCTCATACATATGTATGGTAAGGTACAGGAAACACATCTGGTGGCAAAAAAACCTGCAGATAATAATACAACAAAACCTGTATCAGACTGAATTTGGAACTCTGTTGCAAGTGCACACATATTCAGAATCAGTTGAGTGCATTCAGTACTGACTGATTCCCTTGAAGACAGACAAGAGCATATAGCACTACCTTGGCTATGAATTCACAGCTTCTGTAAAATGAAATTCTTAACAGTAAGCACCTGAGAATAAGAATGAAGAACACAGCCAGCTCTTACACTTAAGATGTCTGCACCACAACATTTAAAATAATTTCTTGAATCTTAGAGTAGACAGCAGAGAAAAAGTAATGCTGTGGAGAAACCTGATTTCAGATTCTCAGAGATCTACCCATTCTGTCATATGTCGCAAAGCAGCAGCAGGTACTTAACGCCTTCTTAACAAAGCACAACCTTTTAGTCTCCCCTCTGATAAGTGTTCGATTCCCACTGCTTTGAATAGTTTCATGTTTTGCACCCTTTCTGCTTAGTGTCTTCTGAACCAATGATCACTCTATAAGCATCATGCAACATCCACCAACATGAAAAATAATGGAATCATAGAAAAATTAAGGTTGGAAAAGACCATCAAGATCATTGAGTCCAACTGCAACCCAGCTACCATGCCCACTAAACTGTATCTTGAAGCACCACATCAATAGGCTTCTTGAACACCTCCAGGGATAGCAACTCCACCACCTCCCTGGGCAGCCTGTTCCACCACTTCATCAGTCTTTCAGTAAAGAAATTTTTTCCTGATATCCAATCTAAATCTCCCTTAGCACAACTAACCCCATTTCTACTTACTGTATCACTAGTTACCTGGGAGAAGAGATCAGCATTGGCCTCACTACAAGCTTCTTTCAGATAGTTGTAGAGAGCAGTAAGATCTGCCCTGAGCCTTTTCTTACCAGCTTGATGATGCTCACATGAAATGAAATGCAGTTCAGCAGGAAATCTTCTCTCAGAAAGGTAAGATGTGGGAAATGATCTTTACAGGGAAAGAGAAGAGTGGACACCTAATCCTTACAAAATATCACTGACTTTAAAGAGAATTACTCAGCAATAATGTTTCATTCAAAGTCGACATATTTATTTAAAATGCATCTTCCTAGAGCTACAGGATGACAGACATGAGTCACATTTGGAAGACAGAAATTTCACAAGTACATCTTGAATAATTCCACAGCATACGGAGGAAGAACAGCTTTTCACCAAATTTTCACTATTCTCAACAGCAGTAAAATTATCTGCAGTATATAGGATGAACACACCAGACGTGTATTTTGCACAGACAGGAAACTTTCGACACCTTGCTGTGTTGTGACAAAGTAGCCCACTAATTATATATTAAAAAATAAATCTCTGAATCTGACAAAGCCTGAACAAATAATTCAAGATGACTACAGAGACTGTTTAGGCCCAAACTCCTATCCTGCAAGTCAGAGAGTCAAAGGATTCCAATTTTGGCCAATTACTAGCTTACACTGAGACACTACACAGTAAGTACCATCTCAGTGAATGGGCTAATTTAAACCCTGAAAATGCAAGCTACTGCTTTTGTGGAGACACATGTTTCCATGCTTTTTCAGGACGGAACTAGTGGGAGCCACTCCAATAGCCTGGCATGCCTGTGCAGAATTTGGTAGCTAACAGATCGGCTTGCGACCGATCACATTTGAAACCTGGCTGCAGTGGGACTGGTCGACCTGACAAAGTATGAGGTATATATGAGGTACAGAAAAGGTGAATGGCAGTAGAAACTGGTCAAATGAAAATGAAGTCGTTTCAGTGATTTTACTAGCACTGGTTCTTTTCTTGCTCCAGATGCTGTGATATCTCACCACAGATATATGGCGTTGCAAGGATCATTTGTGTTTGTTTCAAAACCAAGATCCCGTTGACTACTGGGCAGTGCAACTTGCTGGTACATGCTGCAACATTTTAGTAAATGCTGCACAACCAAAAACTGTCACTGCTTAACATTCAGTACCTCTGTACTAGTATCATACCAACTTTTATCCCAGAACTGCAGGAAAGCAGAATTGTGTATTTAAAATAAACAATGATGGGAAGACACAACTTCAGGAAGGCAGCAGACAGGATGCTGACTGCTGTTCTAGACCAGTGGAAGTGAATTCCAGAAGAGAACTGCTTGATAGACCATCACCTGCAGAACTGCTCCAGCATTCACCAAGCAACAATGTACTTTCTTCTCAGTATCCCAGAGTTCTTTTCAATTAAAAATTGTTTTGGAAGCACTGTGCATCTACTGAGATACTGCTACTTTTTCCTTTTTAATTCCTTTCTTTGAGGATACACTTTCACCACGGGTTTGGTTTGGTTTTGTTTTAAATATGAAAGTAAATACACAGTCCCTACAATTGCAATATCCACCTCAAGAGTTTGACAACAAAATGTTGTGATGTTACTTGAAGCTCCTGCCTTTTTCAATTTTTCTTTAGGAAGAAAACCAAACAACAGCACAGAAATATATTCTGTCATCTATTTGAAAAGAAGCAGATATAATCCACCTAGCATGATTGCATGTCTTGGAATTAGGACAGATGAAAACAACAGTATGATCTACATTTTAACCACAGCTATTACAACAAATTAAACCA